>APFE031427695.1:30059-67907 GCA_000404065.3 Pinus taeda
TTTATTTTCATCAAATTTTACATCTCTTCTAATGATAACATTTTTTGGACTTAAATGGAATAAGTCTATAACCTTTTACATCTTCAGAATATCCAACAAAAGTACATTTCTCACTCTTAGGTTCTAAAGCTTTATGCTTTTCATCTGAAATATGGGCCCATGCTTCACTTCCAAAAACACGAAAGTGACTTACATCTGGTTTAATGGAACTCCAAGCTTCTTCTGGAGTGATATTCTTTAGAACCTTAGTAGGAGTCCGATTTATTATATAATTTGCACAATTAATTGCTTCGGCCCAAAAACTAAGACTGAGTCCTTTAGATTGCAGCATACAATTAGCCATTTCCTTTAAGGTGCGATTTTTCCTTTCAGCTACACCATTTTGTTGTGGAGTGTATGAAACAGTATGTTGCATTTGAATTCCATTTTCGGTGCAAAAGTTGATGAATGTGTTTTTAACATATTCTCCACCATTATCAGTTCTTAGCTTAAGAATTTGATGTCCAGATTGTTTTTCAACAAAGGCTTTGAAGGCCAAAAATGTGTTAAATACTTCGCTCTTGAGTTTTAAGAAGTATACCCAAGTGCGTCTGGAGAAATCATCAATGAAAGTTAAGAAATACTTGCAGCCAGAGAATGAAGCAACAGGAAGTGGACCACATAAATCACTGTGCACAAGCTGTAAAGGGGCTGAGGCGTGCCAAGAGGCACGTTTTTCAAAACTGTCCCCATGATGTTTTCCGAGTACACATCCGGAACAAACACCATCTCTGCAAGATACCATAGGAAGACCTGTCACCATATTTTCTTTACATAGATGCTGAAGGGAGCAATAGTTTAAGTGACCAAATCGCTCATGCCAAAGTTTGCTCACTTCATCATTATGAGCAACAAATACTGAAGGAAGATTTGATGACCCAAAGTTGGGAAACTTGTACAACCTTGTGGAATCATCAGCAATACCAGTAGCTAGAATCTGTTTAGGATCTCTTAGATCCTTAATTACAACATCATGAGGTGAAAATTCAACAATTTTACCTTCACCTGAATGAGTTATCTGATATACAGATAGAAGGTTGCAGAATAAGGTTGGAACACATAATACATCATTAAACTGACCATTGTCTAGATGAACAGTTCCAGTCCCTACAACACTAAGAGATCTATCATCACCAACATATATATTGTTGGTGTTACAATCATGTAAAGAAGAAAACATGGCTTTGTTTTTGCCCATGTGATAAGAAGCTCCAGAATCAATGAGCCACTCATGAGAATAAGAAGAAGAAGATACATTTAATGCATAAACAGACCAAGATGACTGACAACCACAGGCAAAAAGTGCCATTCCTGAAGATGAAGTTGAAGTTGAAGAGTGCTCCAAATGGATGTTATGTTTCTTCATTGCGGCTTCCAAGGCTTCCATCTTCTTAAAGCATTTAGATTCTAAGTGGCCATCTCGATTACAAAAGTTACAATGTTTATCAGTCTTCTTCCATTTGTTTTTATTGGTCTTATCATTTTGCTGAAATGTCTTTCATTTTGAGACTGAGTTTGCTTAGGACCCTTGTTTGGTTTAGGACCATTCTTTTTAGGATATGACTTCTTGGGATTATTTAAATTTGGTTGCTACTGGGTGGCTAACGCTTTCTTGGAAGAGTTTCCAAGATTAAGAAGACCAAGGTGTAAGAGTTTTTCTTGTTCTCTTATTAAAGAATCACAAAAAGAGTCAAAGGAAGGGGCCTTGTAGTCTTTCCCTTGACAAATGAAAGCTTCCCTTGTAGAATGGAAGGTGGAAACAAATACAGAGTAGGCTGGTCCCAACTTAGTAAGGATGGAATAAATAAGGTTACTATCTTCTTTCTTAACCTAACACCTTCCAAGAGATATCTAAGGATCTTGAATTTGGACAAGAAATATTCAATGCAAGAAAAATTATTAGGATCCAATGTAAGCAACTCATTTTCAAGTTCATGGGCTCTAATTTCATTTTTAATCCCAAAAACTTTAGTGATTTGGTCCAATGCTTCATGAGGAGTATCAAGTTATGCAATATGGAATCTAAGATCTGGAGAATTAGACATCCCTATCAACCCACGTGCTTGATCTTGCCTATTTTCCCATTTAGCTGCCTTATCTTCATCTTCCGGTTTGGTTTCTTGGCCTGTGGCTATTCTGTAAAGACCTTTACTTCTAAGTAAAATCCACAATGTAGGACCACCATTGGAAGTAGTTGGTGCTATCAAGAATAACTTGGCATGGAATTTCCATTTTAATAGAAACTAAAGCTATATATGCTGAAACTAAGTGTTCCAATGGAAAGATCTCGAAAAATTAGGCTGGTTCAAAAAAACGGGTCTGAAAACGGCTTCCAGATGAAGAAGTTATGGATTTTTGAAGAAAAGTTGATGAAGATGCCGACGAAGTGCGGGAATGTGTGGAAATGAATGATAATGTTAAAAAAAAATCCGGCCCCTTTCCAAACTTAATCTAATTAGCTCAACAAAAAGGAGACTTGAACTCAAGACCTCTACTCTCATAAATTAGCTTTGGATCAAGTGAGCTAAACTAAAAGTTTAGTAATTTTTGGAAAAGAGGAAGGGTTTTTTTTTTTTTTAAGTCACTGAAGCTTTGGGTTGCGTGTTTGCTTGAGAAAGCTTTTTTTCCCTACAAAACAAAAAACACAAAACCCAACACGGACATACAAAAAAATCAAACCTTACAGCTTGAAGTTAGCTTTACCCGGAAACTAAATATTTTCCTCAATGTTTTTGATTTTCCGAGATCGCACTAAGGTGCAGCGGAAAAGAGCATACGCATGAGAAAAATCCTTCTTCTCTATTTCTGATTTGCCCAGATTGCAGAGAGTTGCAAGTCAAAGAGCACATGTAGAAATGAAAGGTATAGATCCGGTAATTAAAAAAGAAGCTAAATAAACCGAAATAATAAACAGAGAGAAAATAACTAGAAACTGCAAATAAACATTGTATACCTCCAGATCTTAAAAATGACGTAGCTAGGGCTACCAGAAAACTTTTCGCGTGAAACGAAAAGGTTTCCTCAATGGAACAAATGCTCCTAACACAACAGAGTAGTATTCTTGGCCTGAAAGCAGTCATAAACAACAGATCTAGGAAATGGAAGTCGGATGCAGTTCTACTGGCTTCAGATTTGGATCACCAATGAACGCGGCCCTCAAATAGCTTTGATACCATGTAGGAATTTACAGGGTAAGTTCCTCAGATAGAACACCAAAGGACACCGCTCAAAAATAGATCACAGATCAATACACTAGTATTTTGACATGGTTAAAACCCTCAAAGAGGGAAACCGTCCACGGCTTGAGCCAACGCGGCCACTTCAGGCAATTTATTAATAAAAGAATGAAATTTTACATAAGCTTATCTCATGAACAATTAACCTACAAATGACCCTCCATACTCTTTAAATAGAGATCATGGACCAATCGGGTGTTAAGCCACAGATCAAGTGTCGGTAATACCGAGAAGAGAATGAACTGTTGGATCACTACATATCGTGACCGTCAGATTGTAAGTTACAAAAGTACATAGTAAAGAAACACACTTTACCTAACTCTACACTAGACCAAGTTATACTTAACTATTTCCTATGTGTTAGAATATCCTAACATGATCGGCCAAAAGAATGGAGGTGATGGTAGGAACACAACCAAGGCTCAAAAGGCTTATAGCATGGCAATCACATAGGTCATTTACTGAAGGCGGGTTTATTTTTTAATGACCTTGAACCTTGCAGAAACATTGCTCATAACAGTAGTCAGATATGTTCAATTGAACATTTAACACGTTATATTCTTTCGTTGATCATACAACCTACTCAATTGCTCCATCAAATTTATTAGAGATACATATATATGCCCGAAAAATGAATTTAAAACTAAAATTTTACTTGAAGTATGTGAATAATAACATAAAAAGTAGTTTTACCCCTAATTTTTACCATTTAATTTTGAATTTGGAATTTTGGAGCTCTCGAGTGGTTTTCCCCCTCAAATTTCACCAGTTGATTTCGAATGATCTGGTAGATCATTCTTCACGATGTTAGGACTAGGTAGGAGCTAACCATGAGCTTTTCATTTTGATTCCATCCTTTCTTTATTTTGAGCAAGTTTTTTCCCTTTTTCTGGGTCCTTGGGTTTTGAAGAATTTGTTCTCCATCCATCGCACCTGGCCTACATCGAAAGGTGCAATGCATACTGAGCTATACACTAGCCAGTCAGTATGCATCTCACCTTGCTCAAAGGTAGGGTGCAATGGGCACCGAAGGGAAACTTTAGACAGTAATTTTTCACAAAAATTTTGCCCGTTTTTGCTCAAACTAGGATCCTAATTCATCTTTTGTATGTGTTTCAGATATTTGTCGGATCAATATGGTCGTCACATGGCATGAACGTGAACATGAAGAAGAGGACATGATTACCTTACACGATCAGGGCACAGTTACTGCATTACGAAACTGTGGTTTGCTCAATTTTTTCTGCATATTTGGCATGAGGCAATAAATCAGTTTGTTGCAGTATTTCCTCGATGCTTGGGATCCGATCAACCAGGTATTCTAGATTAGAGGAAAATCCATTCCATTTACAGTCGAGGATATCTACTTTCTGACGGGTTGTCAAGACATGGTGCCCCTCTTTCATTTTCAAGATCTGCCTGTGGAGGCTAATCTATGAGAGATTATATACGTCAGTTCTGTAGAGATGGATCTTAGCCTAGTAGAGATGGCAAGATCAATATCCGGGATGTCACTGATCAACCCTTGAGGACCATTTTATTCATCTTTTCTAGATTGGCTAGTAGTGCAACCTTCATTTGGCAAACAGATCTTACATGCAGTACGCCCTGGAATGCCTGAAACCAAAGGTGTTCAACTAGTGTGAGGTGATACTTCTGTCATAAAAGAACAACTCTCCAAGGTAAAGAATGGAAGATCCAAGAATTTCGGCTATGGTTCCATATTGACTGCTTTTGCTTTGGAGAGGATTCCACTGATGCAGCCTCAGTACATTTCGCTAGGATTGCCAGCACCGAGGGAACCACGAATGCAGAGGTGGATTGATCTCATGGCCAGACATGCTGGTCAGTCACAAATTTCTTTCTTTGATGCCTTCTTTGAGTGGTTTGATCGTCAGGAGATGGTCTTCGTAGAGTATCCATACATTGGGATTGATTTCCAAGGCGACCCAGATTTGGTGTTACCAGCTGGTGAGCAGTGGAGTGTTATGGGTAAAATGATTTGACCATGTCTTTGTTTATCAGTTTTATAATTTTTTTGTGTTTTCAAATGATGTCAAGACTAATCAAACTCGTATATTTGTGCAGATGTTGGGCCAGTGCTGCCAGTGACACGCCCAAGGGTGGCAGCTGACGTTCCAGTAGGAGAGGCTGTAGGGAGGGCTGTCCTTCGCGATTTGGACATAGCGGAGACCTTGATAGTGCTGCAGGATCAAATCGAGGGTCTCACTCTTGGTATTTAAGATGTGAGGATCGACGAGTTACCTCTGAGGTTACAACGCCATACCACTGGCGTGTCGAGTTGATGGACTAGGCTCTTGCACATGATTGCACAGGCGGTGACATGTGATCACTAACATCATTAGTATAGGATGCTTTTCTGCATTCATTTTTGAGTTCCTTGGTCATATGACTAATTTTTTCTTGGACACAAAACATTTTTTAAAAACTATAAATAGTTATATATTTTTGGTTATCGAAGTTTTATCTTCGTTAAGTTATGCAATCCTAATGCAAATGTTAATGTAAAATGCTTTCTTTACAAATGCTGCAAATTTCTATCTAACACATAGTTTGCTAATGAATCAGTTAATGTGTTTAAGTTTTCTGGAAATGTGTTGATATTGAATGGAATCAAACTATCTTTCCAAAATCCTGACTCTTAGGAACATACAATAAATAGCTAGGTTCCGAACGGAATAAACGCCAGTAAGCTGTAGGATGATGAGTTGCGAATCTAGCCTAACAAAAAGTCAGCGTATGTCATGCAAAATGGCATCAGAGAGAAGCTCAATCAACGTGCTATACTCAATGATGTTGTTCATTGATCGACCAATACATATTCCTCTAAAACTCACTAACTCACCATTTGGAGCGAAAATGGCCTAGGTTGCAAAAGACAGGTTCCGTGTACTACGACTAGCTCCGTCGGCGTACCCAAAAAATGATTCTAAAAAGTCTGACATCTGCAACAAATGCAAAGTGGATTACCTAACCAAAATGACAACTCTAAAATAAAACAAAAAATGTAACAAAAGTATATGCACAGAGAGCGTACTACACTTAATCAAGCATAGTAACGTTTAAGGTATAACCCGTTTCGGGGTTGCGACAGTGGAATTCTGTCATAATCGACCAACTCGTAGGCTCCTTTTGTCAATACCCGTTTAACAATGTAGGGGACCATCCATAATGGTTCTAACTTACTTGCTCCCAATTTATCAGAGTCCTGATCGTAGAGAAAGACCAGGTCACCTTCTGACAAGACACGAGGCTTGACATTTTTGTCAAATTGCACCTTGAGACCTTTCTTATGTGCTTCGCTAGCCAGTGCGGGGTCACAATAGGTTTCATCCAAGTGGATTAGTTCCAAGAAACAAGCCTCTTCCTCTGAAGTTTCAGGAAGAAGATCAATTGCGAGCTTGAGGGACAAAATTTCACATTGGATTGGTAAGATAGCTTCCAGACCATGCACCAACTGAAACAACGTAAACCTAGTTGCATTTCTCACCGAAGTCTTATATGGCCACAGGGCTGAGTACAGGATCAAATGCCAATTCCATTTGTGGACTCCAATCATTCTCTGCAGCATGCACTTAAGGACTTTGTTGATTTCCTCAACCTGTCCATTAGCCTGCGGATAATATGGAGTAGAACTATCATGGGACAGTCCTAATTTTGCAGTAAATTCAACTATCATGTGATTACGAAAGTGCGATCCATGATCTATGACTATCGCCTATGGAACACCAAAACTAGAGATGACATGATTGAAAAAGAAAAGAGCAGCTGTTTCGCCACTGTTGTTTAATGTAGGCATCGCCTCGGCCCATTTGGTAAAATAGTCGACAACGACTATAATATACCCATGCCCCTCGGCCAAGGTGGGCTTACATGTCATGAAATCTATGCCCCATTTAGCGAATGGCCCAACAACAACTACTGGATGCAGCGGTGCAAGTGGTAATCTAGTTTTGTGATCAAAAGTCTGACAAGCATGGCAACTTTTGACTGCAATTATGCAATATTTGAATATAGTTGGCAAAAAGTAACTAGCTCGTAAGATCTTTTGTGCAGTCGTGTAGCCAAATAGATGCCCCCCACATGCACCTGAATGACAGTCATTCAGGATTTTTTTGGTCTCCTCATACGTGAGGCACCTTCGAAGAACTAGATCAACACCACGATGGTAAAGTGTATCACCGATGATCATGTAGTCTTTTGCTTGGTAGCGAAAGAGAGCATTGTATATTTCTAGTTCTGAAGGAGGATAGGATTTACCAACATGAATATTCTATACAACATTAGATTTGGTTGAGATATTTAATGGCGATAGTTTCCTCAATATTGCACAGATTTCACTCGGAATCCACTGTATTTACAGTATTTGATAGAAAATAAAAAACTGAAGGATGATTAAGGTCGCTTGAATAATCTTCATTGTTATCTTGAAGGTGGGAACGATGGTGGTAATATTCCCATGGCATCTCTCTTATCATCGTCAACTGAATGATTCCTTGATCTGTATAATGTATACGAGACCAAGGATCAGAAGAGGTACCATACTCTAGAGACCTATCTATCCAAACTCTCGCTGAGTGTTGATTTGGGTTCGCCGCCCAGGCTTAGAAAATTGATTGCTACAAAGATTCTATGGGGCTTGGGGGAAACACCTGGCGATGATCCACACTATCAAAATGGTCATATTTTTTCTTAATCTTTGATGATATAGAAGATATCATATGACAGGTTTCCACTGTGGCCACTTTCACCAGATTACTTGGAGGTGGGAGGGCAAAAGTACCCATTAAGGAGGGGTCTTTTAGGAGACCTACTCCGATATTTTGAAGCGATTGAGAAATTCCATGGATCAATGGGATGCTTCTAGTAGCTTGAGAACTGTTGGAGAAAAAGGTCAGTTGGTCAACAATTGTAATCCCGCCTTGGAAGGGAAATGCAATCTTTCTAAAATATGTTGACACAATGGCGGCCATAGCCTAATTCCATGGCCTTCCTAGTAAGATATTGTAGTCAAGGTTTCCATGGATGACCTCGACTTCAATTTCTACTGTCTTGACCCCTAGTTCAACTTGCAAGTTACTTAAAATCCCATGCAGCATGTATGTTCTTCCATCGAATGCTTTTAATATCGTTGATGATTGAGACAAGGGTGGTGAGCCTAAAGTTTTCTAGCAACTCATTGACATAATACAGGTAGATGCTCCCTCATCAATGATTGTTCGATGAATAGTTTTGTTGAGGTATTTTATCTATATAAGGAATGCGAGTTGGGCCAGTAACTGAGGTTCGTATCCTTTATGGTTAAAGGCCACAAGATTTGAATCCGTTGGGTCAATCCCACCTATTGCTGACAACAAAGCCTGTTTTTGGGAGGGGAAATTTTGCAGTTCTTTAAGTGTTGACATAATGGATGGAGATTGAGCCAGATCCTCCACTATACTATAATTTTGTGATGCTCGGGCATGAGGATTAAATGTCGATTTATGTACTACTCCCTTTGGCAGTTTTATAGTTAATTCAGGAATGATGGGTGGAACAACTTATAGCGAAGTTGTTGTTGAACTATTGGGTTTATTTGTAGCCTTGTTGTTCAACGACTGTGGATTCCCATAATATTTATTCCTTGTCGAAATCAAAGCATCATTTTGTTGTTTCAAGATGGATAAAAAAATCACTTGGGATGGGGAAGCATGATCGATAGCAACCAGATTAGTTCCTGGGTTCGAAAACAGATAAGTCAACACCGCTGAGGTACTTGAAGTCTTTAAAAACTTTGAAATCTTAGCTCGGTGTGGACAATCTCTCGTATAATGCTCCTTGTTACATATCAAACATGGAAAACAAGGAGGAGGTTTCTTTTGCCGAGTATGGTTTCCAGAAGATTTCTCAGGAGTCAAATCTTCCTGTTTCTTCTTTTTGTCTTTCCATTTTTTCTTGGCCCCTGGTTGCTTTGGATTCTTGCCCTTGTTAGATGACCCGACATTAATGTTCGAGGAAAGAGGTTTGTAATTTGCTTTTTGACTAGAAACTGCAAGGGCTTTACTAGATGGAGCCTTCGCGGTTTGCATAATTGAGGTACCGATCACGCCATCGCCGGCATGAGAGTCTTCGTTTGATTTAGGAGGGGGAAGAACAGAAAATTCTAGTCTAAGACCATTAGGAATTTTGTCATAGAGCATGCCAAACTGAGTATAGATCAAGTCTAAATATTATGCACGAGCAATGACTTGCTCTTCAGTGACAAATCCTCCCTTCACCACATCTTCAGTAATAGAAGGTAATAATGACTTAATAAACCACTCAGCTAGAAGCTGATCAGGAACATATGTCTTTACCATTCGACGACAAAGTCGCCACTCATGAATAAGATTAGATATGTGAGTGGCCATTGTCTGTTGAAAGTTGGTAAGGATTTCTCTCCCCATTTCGTACCTTATGGGTAATTGAAAGTAGGTTGGAAAAGTAGTGGCAAGGGTGCAGAAGTTATCAAATGAAGCTCTAGGTATTTCAATATACCATTTCGCTGTCAGACCAGTTAGCGTTCTCCGAAAAAGGCGAAGCCTAATCAAATCATCATTTAGGGTGTTAGGTGAGCACCACAAATGAAAGGTAATTACGTGATTCGATGGATCTTCACCTAGATTTACATTGAATTTAAGAATATCGGAGGGTAGTTTATGAGGAATCTCTGGCCACCAAGGGGCATATGCAATTGGATCATTTGTCAGGCAGTTCAAATCTGGTAATTCTAGAGTTGCTACAAAAGGCAACTGTTGATTCAGGTTTGGTGAAGCATACCCAGGATAAGATGGGATCACCTGAGCAGTGGGTCTTCGCATACCAACATAATGCATCTTACGCTGGTAACTTTGATAAGTTTGATGGGCATAACCATTATAGTATGGTTGTTGATAACTGTTTTGAAAATTTGGTTGTCCATTACCTACAAAGCCTTGTTGCTCAGGTCCTCGGTAAGTTTGTTGCAATTGTGGTTGTTGATATTGTACCAACCATGGTTGTTGGACCATTTGTTGTTGCCCAATACTGGATGATTGACCAAGATGTGGAGTAATAGTACCCGTTTGAGCTTGAGTCATTCCAGGTAAGGAAGCACTAACCTAAGGTTGTGGTTGAGCCGTAAAGACAGGAGGCTGTTGTGTTGCAACCTGTGAGACTTGAGGTTGACATACAACAGGCAATTCTTGTACTTGTGATACAGTCAAAATAGCAGGTGTAATGGGATTATTCGACATAGGTTGGATTGGTTGTATTGAATATACAACTCTTGGTTGTTGAGGCAATATTGGTACCCAACAACTGGATGTAATTCCAGTTTGACCGAAATTTTGTTGTGAACTCTCATATGGTTGTTCTCCAGGAGGGAACAATGAAAAATCATATTGCCCTCCATATGGCGACAGTCCAGTGTTCAAAGGATAGATCAATGTTTGAAGACTCGGCTGCCCAAATTGAAGTTGGTATGTAGGATCAATTTGCTGAGTTTCAACATAAGAAATACCAGATAGGATCCCGGATGAACAAATAGGAACAGACCATATCGTCGAAACAGTCCTTGGGTGGACTCCATCTAGTGATTGATAACTAGTTGGGGCATATGTTATACCGGCAAACATTGTAGGAGTAGCAGCAGGAAGTTCTATTGTGTTTGTATTAGATGAAACGGTCCTAGATGTTGATGGTTGCTCAGACATATTTAGTCTATCCAAAATATTTCCTAGCAATTCGACAGGAACTTGCGATGAAGGATGATTAAAATAACTAACCTCAGGGGTAGAAGGATATAAGTGGATCCCAGTTCCAAAATGTAATGGGGTGCTAGATGGAAGATCCTCTACTATCTCTTCTATAGCAATCAGTCTAGGTGGAAGAGGAATACTGTCAGGTCCGTAAAATATTTCTAGAGCCGAAGAAGGTATAACTTCTACATTAACAGACACTGGAAGGGTGACACCTTCTGAATTCTAGAACTCAAATTCCATATGTTTGGGTAAGTGAACTTCAGTCTCTGGATAAGCTCTACATGGAGCTGTTTTAGGTATAGAAGTGTCTACTGTTACACTAAGATCAATTCTAATGTCCTCTTGTAATTGCTGAACTTCTTTTCTAAAGGCAGATGTACCAGAAATAACCAGAGTAACTGTGGTCTCTGATGATGTTGAAACACAAGTTTCAAATAAACCAGGAGAATTGGACTCAATTAAACAAGACCGTTTTGCCTAGAATGGTTTCTTTTCCGGAGTCAAAGATGGTTAACTCACTAGTCTCCACGAACAACGGGGTTTTGATTGACTTTTTTCTAGGATTGTTGATTACTTGATGAACTCAAAATTAAAGGGGGGAAATGTTATTCTGAATTAAATAAATTTTAATGACGCTTTGACGCAACTTCCATTTTTCAATTTTTAAGAGTTGAGAAAAAGCTAAAGATGACTCTAGTCCCCTTCGATTTTTAATGAGCCTGAAGTGACAAGTGCTCATATGGACCTTTTCTTTTAAGGAGTCGAAAAGGAATGAAAGTGACTACTATGGAAATCTAGACAAAGGGATTACCAAACCAATTGAAAAACTGCAATATACACCTTGGTGATAAGTTAAAGAGGAATTACCAAGGACTTATGTACGACAATCAATCTTCTTGAATGTTGTGTTCAGTGCATTGCGATCGATAGGGCGACAGACACATCTTCCTATGGATAAAGGATGTAAGCCTATTGTGGTCTCCCAATATATACTTGACGGTAGGGGGAGCACAAGTCCATGCTAGCACTTGTCGTATCAAAGAGGAGGAATCACCCAACCTTCGATGAAAATGATAGTTACTAGATTTTACGACGCTGTAACACGTCTCTAGCCTATACTTCTAGATGTGTTGTGTTAGGTTCCAAAGCGTTGTTAAGTTCATTGAAATTTATTTTCGAGTTAATCTTGCTTAGAATTTTTCCTTTCAAGGTTCACCACGTGATGTAGATTTAAAATTCCTAAATATGCAATCTAAAATAATAAACAATCATTGTTTCTTTTTTAGCAATGAAAATCCTAGCTACTAAGGAAAGAAGGTTACAATTCTTTCAAACAGAGAGCAAAGAGCACACACTAAATGCACTTTTCCAAAATCAATTTTCGCACATAGTCTAAATGCAAATGCAAATGCATGTATTTGTTTTTTGTTCCCTTTAATGTGAGGAATGTCAAAAAGGAAAACTGAGTATAGATCTAAAATATTTTCTTCAAAGTGACATTTCGACAATTTCTTTTCAAAATGAAACAAGACTAAATGAAACTTTTTGATTTCAAATAGAAAGATGTTTTTGACACTTCAAATATTAACAATTCAAATAAAATACACTTCAAAAAGTCCAATCGACTATCTAGAGAGGGAAGACTTTACGACACTTCTCTTTTTTGATACAAAACGACAGCTACGACACTTTTTGCATCAAGATGACAGTTTGATTTAAGAAACTTTTTGAAGAAGGACTGTAAATGATGGAAAAATACATAAAACATTTACTAATCCTAATCAATGGAGGCTGAACTATGTAAAGTAAGGAGGCTTCATCAATGAGATACTGTTCATAAGTAGAAACACAATCAAACAGAGCTGAAAACAAGGAAAAAAAACCAAATTTCAAGGAGGGAAATAGGATTACTTAGTGATCACACCTGTGCTTCACAGAAACAGGGATGCATCTCACCTGCTACACATGGGAGGTGCGATGCATACTGGCTTCCAGTGATAGATAGTGTGATGGGCCAGGGAGCGAAACTGAGTTGGATTTTTGCTCAAATTTGCAGCTGAGTTCAGTGATTTAAGCTGAGCTATGATGGATAGTAAAAAGAAAAGTACAGGGGTATGATCTTGGGAGGTTATTGAGCTACCACAAGGGCATTTAGAATGCTTGTAAGTTAGATGTTCAGTTCATAAACCAACCTGGAGATTGACTGAAGCAACATTCATCTACTTTGCAATTGCATAGCAAGAGCAGTTAAAAGGCTATCTAGCTAACTTCAGGCTCCGTCTATAGTTTATAAAGCAAAAAAGAATAAAAAACAAACAAACTATTTGATCCCCAACGGAGTCGCCATTTTGTTTCCAGGAAAACTAGTGTCTTTTCAATCTGCTAGTCCCACTAAGATTGGTAGCTATCTTAGAAACAAACAATCAAAGCAATTTACGATTTCTTTTATGTATGATAGATAAGAGAGAAGCAAAGGGACCAACCTGGATCTTTCGCTTGAATCCTTGCTTGATTTATCTCCCCCTTGATAGAGCTTGCAACTCATCTCCTACTTGTCCTGCTTAGAGAATACCTGTAGAGACAGAATAACAAAACACCATCAAAGCATCTCGATCTATAATATCATAAACAATGCAGAATCAGAAATACATTGAACATACAATTGCGTTCACAAATAACAAGATTCACAAATACATGATTGTATGGAGGAAAACTCAAAGAAATTTATTAAAATAGAAGGGAGAATTACAACCCAGCTGTCTAATTGAGCATCATCCTCCCAGCATCAAAGCCCTCTTCACCTCATGAAAAGCAAGATCACCCAATAGTACAATGCTCTTTCTCAAAGACAAACTAACAACACTTCTTTACAAATTACCAAATTCCAGCCTTTAGATCTCTCAGATGAGGGATCCATTTATAGATGTTTGCAAAGGTGTGAGTCATCTCTGGGTTTTTGATTAGTGTCATTCCACTTGTAGTTCTTGGTTCCACTTGGAGATTTCTTGGATCTCTTACTCATCCCTGGGCGAATTCAGAGAGGCAAGTGTCATAGAGGAAGTTTCTAGAATATTCCATGAGCATCCACTTAGCAAACTGTCTCAGACATTTTTCCTTTCTCGCTCATTGTACCACACAGAAGGCTTCTTCAGTATGCATCACACCTAGCTAGTGTAGCAGTCAGTATGCATTGCACCCTGATAGTGGAGCATTCAGTATGGTCCTGTTTTGGCCAGTTCTGAGTGGTTTTTCAGGTGGAACTTCTGGGGAATGATGTAATCAGTTGACCATGATCCTTTAGGGTATAAAACAAAATTTTAGGGGTTAAAGAGACCTTGGTTTATTGACATATAAGATTGGGGTTGCAGTGCCCAAATATGTCTATAATAAGCGCAGGTTAGGTTCGTATGCACCAGATTAGCTCGTGATGTAAGGAGGCCATATATCAATTTCACGCAGGGGCTTGAGATGTGGTATGAGTTAGTGCGAATAGTTGTCAGGACTATGCCGCAACCATTCTATCTGTGGGTTCTAGGGATCTGGCTGGTTAATTGGACACTTTGTTTCATGATGAGCGGGAGCAGGACAGAGGATGACCCAACTCCCACTTGGTTTGACACGCGAGGGAGTGTTGAGGCCTTTGTCACATGGAAAGACTAGTTTTCCTTGTTGCTGCTACAAATCAGAGTGAGTGTTGGATGGGTAGGTTGTGACATCATGGGGATTCTTAGGCTAGATGCATTGGGACTCCGTAGATAATTTTCCATCAGGTCCGAGGAGAGGGGGATAAAGTTTGCGCATGACAGGCAAACCATCATGATCAGAGTGGCGCATCGACATCATGGTGGCACCTCTTTTGGACTAGCTTG
Organism: Pinus taeda; assembly: GCA_000404065.3. Lineage (NCBI taxonomy): Eukaryota > Viridiplantae > Streptophyta > Pinopsida > Pinales > Pinaceae > Pinus > Pinus taeda. The sequence continues at coordinate 44,985 of APFE031427695.1, forward strand.
GAATTTTGGCTTAAGAGGGCTTAGTAGTTCAACTACTTGTGGGGTGAGCGGGTTTCTATAGGGGAAGGGAATCCATATATTCCATTGGGTTTTAGTGACTTGTTGGTGGTGTGGAGGGCTTCACCAGTGTGGTAGGGTGATCAACACGAGGAGATCAGGGGAAGCGCAAGAAGGTGAGGATTCCATCCTACAAGGATTGGATTGCATCTTCAGGGGTCTACTCCTGAAGTGCACAAGAGAGACTATTCCGTAGAGCAGTTTCATGAGGAGATGATTAGGATTTTATATTACCATGATATCTACTTAGTGGCGGTATGCAAGGGGTGTTTGGTGCCTATGCTGAGTTGGGCAAAAAGTGGAGCAAGGGATGCCTCATGCTGATTAGGATGGCTTGGAATCCTGGAAGGATGAGTCAGAGATTAGGGATGGCTGAGAAGTACATTTGGAACCCCGGTATTGTGTGCAAAGGTTGTTAGGGTCACTTGATCAAGAGGATGCTTGTTCAGGCATTGCTTGAGGACAAACAATTGTTGGTGGGGAGTATAATAATGTCCCCAATTAAAATAATTTTATAAGATGAATTTATATTTTTCAATTGGGTTTTGGGAAATATTTTTCCATGTAAACTTAGGAAAACTGGGTGGAGGGATTCCCCACTTACTTTTTGGAGAGATGGAGGCCACCAACATTAGAGAAAATGAAAGATTAAATTGATAGTGGAATATGGGGCCCACATAAGGTAAACACTTGGGGAAGAAAGAATTTGAATTCCTTGAGGCAAATCAAATTGGTGGAGGGACCCACACGAAATGCATGGCCAACAATTATAAAAGGAAGGAATGTGGGAGAAATAGGGGTCTTTTGTCTATTTGAAAATCAAATTTGCCTTAGCCGTTCAACTGAGCCAATATTGTGTTGTTTAGCACAAGAGCTTCCCAAGGAGAGAAGCTCAAACTTTCTTTGGTGGACTTCGAGTGCCACCCTAGGAAGGCTTTCCCTCATTACTGAGACTGGAAGAGGCATAGACTACATGTCCCATGTATTTCTGGAGTATAGCACGCAGTCTGGGAGACACCACTACACAAAGGGAGGATTCACTAGTTGTTTGTGGAGCTGGGTTGTTGGGGAATTAACCAGAAAAGCTACATGAGTGTTCTTTGATCATTTTCATGAGTGTGGAGGGAAGCTACAACAAAGAGGAGCAACCTACATGCAACTCTCACTTTATCATACACATGACTGCATCATCGCCTCCATGACTACACAATCATTGGAGTGAGACTCCTTTGGGGCAACATCATCCAGGGGAGTTTTGAGCTGGGGTGATGGGAAATCATTGGTAGGGAAATTTGAGGAGTATTTCTAGAGTTTGGAGAGAAGGGATTGACAGGTGTAGCCACAGTAACAGAATTCGAATTTGGTGGAGGGCCACATTGTGAAGGGTCAAATTTCGAAAGTTGGAACTAAGGGAAACCCTTTCTGGGTTTTGGGTAGGGAGCACTCTCCTAATTTTATTGAATTTTCTGGGCAGTATAGAGTGGGCAAATCAGGGGGATAAGTCAGGTAACAATGAAGTTTTGGAGCAATAACATAGTTTTCTGGAGGTGTTGATTATTATAGATGTTTGTCTTTCTCGTACTCATCACTTGGTGCTTGTAGCTTGCCTTGTGCAAGCCCAGGTGAAATTTCTCCAACTAATTTGTACCACAACATATATTATTAATACAATTTGGCCAGTTTGGGGATTTGCAGAAATTTTGGGTTACGTGTGTGAATTTTTGAAATTTGTTGTGTTATTTATTTGTGCATGTCTTTGTTATCATTGTAAAATTTCTACTAGGAGTATTACAAACCATTATCCCCATCTTAATGAGGTGATCCGTTGGCTCGCGCCCCGATCAGGGGAACTGATTTATATTTTTTAAATAACAAAAAAAACATAATTTATTAAAAATTGTATGGAATTTGAAATAAAAAAGGTTCAAAATATAAATTAAATTTTGTTTTAACTTAGAATTTCTGATGACAAAATTTAGAATAATAACTAGATTTCTGAGTTCTCACTTAAATATTGATCATTCGAATTTAGCTTGATTATTACTTTCAATATTTTCCATTCCTTTTATCAGCATTCCTTTACATGTCGCAGTGAAAATTCTAGTCTACAACTTCAATCTTTATTAATACATTTTTTAAAGAATTACAACGTCATGAGAATTAGGGGTTTTGTTGTAACTCTGATTTAGATTTAACATTGATCTATTCCCATAATCTTAAAAAATATGTTTTCTTAAATAGGTTGGATTATTTAATGTATGCATTTGGTTTATGGTTTCAATTTTCTTTCAAGAAATTGTGAGCTAATGATTTTTTTTTTTTAAATGCATTTCGATTGCACATGCAACTACATATTAGTTACAACAATCAAGGCCATTCTTGACACTTGAAAAATTCATATTTGGATGTTGGTGTGATTTATTTTTTTCCACAAGTTGATTTACTTTCATGTAATTCACTTTTCTTACAAGTGTGGATTGGATTGAAGGATTGAAAGTGTGATTTAGATTTTTAGGTGACTTAAAAAACATTTATCTTGGACTGTGACAATCATTTAGTTATTACAACTTCAAGAAACATACACGATTGTAATAGCATATATTGTGCATGAAAATTTGCAAGTTTCCTTACAAACCCTGAGCTAACAATCAAATGAATAGTCCTTTGGTTGTATCTCTAAGCAAATTGAAAGGTAAATAAAAGCCATAATTAAAAAGAATCCTTGTTCTATGATTTTGTGTTTTTCCATATCATCTCCTCTAATAACAAGGATGAGACTATATCATTGAAACTTAAGAATTAGTACCTATGGAAACAACCGAACAATCCCACGAGTCTAATAAAGAACAAAATAAATCGGTACACTTATCTTCATCTAAAATCTTAATTCTCAATATATAATAGTTGAATTACCACAATATTGAAGGAATTTATATGCTTTGTCACCGATTTTGCATCCTTCATCCTAAGGTTATATGGGATTTTCCATTGAAAATTTTTGTTCACCAAGGAATTAAACTAGAATAAAGTCCCTAACTTCCATAATGGCTTCGCTATAGCTTCTCCTTAAACACTTAGTAATACTGAATTTGAGAGGCATAGTTGTATTGTACACTTTATCTTTCTATCCAACTTGGTCCAATATTTTGTCGACATCCTTGCTAGTGAAGTACCTAATTCCACAAAAAAACTAATTTTTGTCTACTAACATATATTCCATTTTGAGTTTTCATAGATTAAAAATCAACCCATTTAATTTCTCAATCTCTATATTTGAAATACTCACACCTTCTTCTACCACAATAACAAATTACATAGATCTTCCACTATAAGATCATCTACCACAAACCCAAGTAAGACCCTTTAGCCACAAAAGTGTCCCCTTGATGCCAAATTGTTTTGACACCAAATGTATGGTTTAAGCCTTTATAATTGATTGTTGCAAACAAGTTATCAATAAAAGAGAAAAGAAAAAATGTCACATACACACATTCACATAAAGATCCTACCCTAGGAAACCAAAAACAATTTTCAACGTATTCATCTTTATAGTATTACAATGCAATATGTATATCCGTGACATCTATAAGCTACCAATCCATTTACCCTATATTAGAATATAACCATAGTACCTTAATTGAAGCTACAACACCATTGAAAAAACCACCATGCACCACAAAACTGATCAAAGTGAAAACCATGTTCTGAAAACTACTAAAAATGACACAAAAGCCACCCATATTTGTTTCAAGAGCGCTACCCTTAAACCCCTATGCAGGGGGGTTCCACTCCCTTTCAACCCTTCAAACAGAGAGGGCTAACACATCCACACTGTGCCCAACATGATGTATAACATGTGGAGGTAGTCATATAGATAATATAACACATACCCAAAAATATATGTGATATTTTCGTTTGTGAAACAAAAGCATGTGAATATAAGGTACACTTACTTCCTCTTAATTAAAGTATGTCATTTTACCCTAGAAAATAAAAAACAGTTTTCACTACATTCATCTTTATAATATTATAATAAAATATGTATATACCCCAACATTTGTAAACTGTCAATCCATTTAGCTTATATTAAAATGCAACCATAGTCCCTTAATCAAAACTACAACACCATGGACAAAACCACCTTGCACCTCAAAATTGCTCAAGGTGAAAATCATGTGCTGAAAACTTCTAAAAAATAATGAAAAAACCACCAAATATTTGGAAAATATTTCAAAAGTTGATCTCTATGAGTTAGTGATGGGAAATCAAACATTTGTTCCAATTGATCAAATAGTAGTTACAATATCCACATGTCTATTTATTCAACATCCACGTGGCTTGTTTGCGTAGTGCATATACACAAATGTGACAAACAATGAACCAACTAAAGGCACTTAGGTGTTGGAAGAGATATTTGATAAATGACTGAAGGAAATTTGGACATAAAGAATAGTCCTACAAACAATAGATGTAGGGTAAAAAACATTGGATTCATCAATCTGTAGTGTGAATTTTATTGAATATTTAAGTCAAATTACAATAAATTTGAGAGGTTGCTGTTACCTACATAAACCCGCAAAAAGGGTTTGACTAGAGATAAACAAAATAAAACATAAATAATGTTGCATATATTCTTAAATGGATAAGTAAATCAACAATTGAAAAAAATGAGAAACAAGATGGATTATGGGAAGCAATGACTCTATATTCCAAATGGTTGAAGAAAATTAGTCTACCAAGAGACACAATGGAGGATATGAGGATTATGGATCCATTTTCTAGTCTCCAATGGAAGGTTCTCCTTCCCTTCCCTTTGCAAGAACTTTCTCCCAAAAGTGGTGAACAACTTCAATGATGGATGCTCAAAGGATACAAGGAAAATGTTATCAATATTTGATAACTTGTGATGAAAAACTCAAACTAAATTTGGCAACATGACCTTTCACTCTTTCTCTTCACGAAATCACTATCTTAAGGGTCCTCTTTATAACATTTCCCATATTGTCATGATTGTTGGTTCAACAAAGGAGTTTGGATGCCATTGTGTATCGATCATGCTTGGAGGACATGAGGAGTACTTTGGGGGCCCCAGGTAGTCTCTCTCAAGTGTATGGGAGGTGGAGGGTAGCCATGAGATCTTAGTACTTTAATTATGATATGATATTAATATTTTCTTGTGTCATTCTTTGATGAAAGGTCACTCTTTAGATATCTGTGTAGCTACTGAAGGCATAAGAACATGGATTTGTGTAAATCTAGACTTGTGATTTTACATGGATTAGTAAAAATTAATTGATATTGTTTAGTCAATTGTTTTTAGGATTTTGATTATAAATTCTACATGATATTTGTTCTACTTAATTGATGATGTCTTCTTTTGATCACCTATGTAGTTGCATGGGCAATTTTTAGGAGATAACACCCCCACACCCCCTTACTCTCACTCACTTACTCTCTCTCTCTCTCTCTCTCTCTCTCTCTCTCTCTCACACACACACACACACACACACACACACACACACACACTAACCCCCTCTAACTCTATCCCTCTATTTTTCCCAAAACCCTCTCTCTCCACCACACTCTTCCTTTCTCTCCCTTGTGATTTTTCCTAACATATTGCATGAGTAAATAGAAGTTGTCAAATGAACATAGTAATTGCAAGATTGAGATTTTATTAATGGCCCAATGTACTTTCCACTATCATCTTTCATGTAACAAGACTTGGACGGAAGGCACTAGTTTAATTCCCCTACATTAGTTTGCCAACATTCTATGCATCATATTCAATATCAAATAATGCATTTCATGCAATTTCACTCCCATGCACACATCACACCTGGAAAACAATAAAGGAGCTTCCTAGGCATTACAATAATGTTTTCTTCAAGACTTTGCTACATACATGCCAACTTTCACTTTAAGAATATTATTCCATCAAAATGGACAATATACCATAGAGCAAGTAGTGGTGATTACATCACAATTTTCATGAACCTCACACCAAAAATCACAAAGTGTGCATCAACATAACATAAAATGTATATGTTTATTTCTATATGTGCCAATTCACACCATTATATTCACATTATATTATAAAATTGATATTGATTTTTTTGTCACTTATTATTTAACTTTCATTAAAATTGACACACACTTTTTGATTATGTATATGTAATCTAAAAAATTAACCCAACTAATAATCATTAATATTAACAACATAGAGAACAAATAATTAGATTAACTTCGTAAATTCATTAACATACATTAATAAATAAATGATATCTAATAACTAAGACTAATGTAAGTAAACTCTACATAACGTACATCACCTTCCTCGTATTGTCTTACTAATCTCATTTACCATTTATTAATTTATATAGCCAAAATCACATACACTATTTCACATTGTCCCACTCATCTTGATATATCAATTTGTATCAAGAATAATCATTAATCTTTATCAATTAAGTTTATTACTATTTATTAATTTATATAGTCACCTTACATCACCTGCTTTACATGAGCTTACCCATTATTATTTATTATTTTTCTATTTACTAATATTACAAAATCTTAAATTATTTCATAACTTTATTTCACTTATTTTATTATATTTATTAATTTGTATAATTAATAATCATCAATTTAATATAATATTTAAAATGTTTAATTTGGAAATAAATTTGTTTAAAAATTATATATAGTCACCTCACATATCACCTACGTCACATTATCCTAATGATTATCATTTATTAATTAGCCGAAGGCTTCCTATTTCACTCTAAAGTGGATGAACCCAGGTTGAATTTTTAACTAAGTGCCAGACTCAATATTTCTCCAAATATGCTTTCTCTAAGAGAAATTGACAATTTGCCCTTTTCCTCTCTGCATTTCAGTCAATCAGAAAGGACGTGGAAGAGCCAATTCTGGAATTTACCCTATATATAAGAGTCAACGATTACAAACTTCATATTGTTTTTAATGAGTTTCAATCTAAATGCAATTTAAGTATTTTATTTTGATTTTTTTGTCATTAAAACTTAATGGTTTGAAAAACTTTATATTGTTTTTAATTGGTTTTAATCTAAATGCAAGTTAAGTATTTTATTTTGATTTTTTTTTTTGTCATTAAAACCTAATAGTTTGAATTTTGTTGTTACCCAAATTGAAATTAATTAAATATTTAAAAGAAAAAATATAATTAATGATTTCAAATTAAATTATTTAAACATGTTACACATAAGTCATAAAAAGTTTAAAATATGTACAATTAGAATATCTCATGAAGTTTTTAATCTAATGATGACTTTGGTTTTAAATCGAATTGTGAATCTTAAGAGCTTTGCGCTGTTGTCCATTGTTTTTAGATAGTAAAATACCAAGGGCAACAAGAGACTTTGGATGGCATGACCATTTATTATTTTAAATTAACAAAAATGTTATTTATTTTTGGTTAAAAAATAGATTTAACTTTTATTCATCCATCTAAATGAATTCCTGTAACACTATTTCTTAAGAATATATAAATAATTTATATTCATTTACAGGAGAAAAAGTAAAATTAACTCATAACATTATATTGAAACTAAATTATCATAACATTATTGAACATTTAACAATTTGAGAAAATCAATTTAATTTTTATTATATATGGTATAATTTTAAATATTAATATTTTTTTATATTATAAAATATATTTGGTAATAATTGTTGTTATTTATAAAAGAAAGTAAGAATGTTATTCTAAGATTATAATTTTTATCGAATTATTTATCATTTTTTAAAATATATATAATTATATTATTTATATAGTACTTTTGTTTTCATTATTTAAACAAGTAAATGAAAATTAAAATATTTTAATCAAATTTATAAAAGAATAAAAAAAATTATCTTGATCAACAGAGAAAATTAAATCATTCATTTATATTGTGAAATTAACTATAAATAGAAAAATTAAAATTAAATTATTTAAAGATAAGATAAAGGGAAAAGAAAAAAAACAATAAAAATGTAAATGAACATCAACTAAACGAATTGAAATTTTCATTCTCTTGATTAAATACTTGTTTTCTTTGCATAAATATAAACTAGCACAACCACATTAATAAAAGAATTACCAAATTTAATAGAACTTTAAAAATTAAGCAAAATTCAAATAAATAAATAAGACATATATCTATGATAACTTCATCATTAAAATAATTATATAAATTAATAAAAATATTAAAATAATCACCTAAATTGTTGGATTGTATGGGCCTGACCGAGGTTCAGAGGTGATTTAACCAAGCAAGTCCTGGTACTACTGGCCTTTTTGGCAGCAACGTGTGGAGCGCGGACTGAAGTCTCACCTGAAGTAGTATGGGAGGGTTATAGAACCAGGTTTCTGCACCCTGGGGATGTCTGATGAGCTTCTGGAGGTTCGCGGTTTGACTCTGCGTGCACTTACTATCCCTTCACAACCTATGGTGCTGCTTCCATGCAACCCTACTCGGGGTGCAACCCGTATAATACTCAAGTTCCTCGCTATTTAATCTGTTATTACCCAATTACTTAACTTGTTTATGTAAGACTAGTGATTATTACAGCATATTCAGCAATCATATTAGCGTGCGCGATAAATAAAACAATATAAACGTAAAGACGGCAATGCACAACATATACACAGAAATAGGAATCAACTTCTCTTTATTATTCTTTGATCCAGATTACAGACTCGACACCGCCCTGCACACTCAGCTGCACGGGTCCACGCACTCAGTTGCGGACTCTACTAGGCCTCTGCGCACTTAGCTGCAGAGCCTCTTCCTACTACTATGACCCAATACACTTGGACCCTTACTCTATGCTTGAACCATTTGTATTCTTCTTTTCTCTTCTCTCTCTTTACAATTTAGAGCCTCTCTCTATTTATACAATCTCATGGTCTGCAGACCATGGGTAGGCCAACATGACTTTACATTACATTACAATACTTTAGGGTGGACAACCTTATGACTTAACCTATACTTCGTGCTCCGCGCCTGCAATTCGTGGAGTCTTACAAAACCTTTGCCCAAAACTTAGGCTTTAAGCCCCAAAACATGCTGTAGGGGGGATTCCATTCCCAACAGCCCCCCAACACAATCATCGTGACTTGTCCCGAGTCACTCTACTGGTGCGGCGACCTTAGCGCGAAACCGCTTCAACTGGTCTTGTATTGCTTGGAGGTTTGCGATGCATTGTTTTGCGGTTTGCTGGACCTGCTGCATGTTCTCTTCCGATGCTTCTTTGTGAGGATCCACTACCTACCTTAGCGCATAGGGTCCTTGCATCTATGCGAGCTTGCCATCAATATTGGCCGTAATGGTGAAGGCCTCATCAATCCATGGTTGGACGCGGCCTTGAGAAGTGACTCTTTCTATCTGGTGGCATCCACCTACTCTTTTAGCGCCCTTGCTTGCTGCATCTTTGCCAGTCGTTGGGTGAGGACGACTGTCTGTGTAGTTCCCCTTACATTATCATAATGCACCTACAGTTCGTGCGCCTCTGTTTCCAGACATTGTATGTTGGGGTCCCCCTGCAAGGATGTGAGGACGTCGAAGGCTTGGTACAACATACTAGTACAGTCCTGCATTGCCCATCCAATTTCTTTCAGTCATGTTTGAATCATGCTAACGTACTGCTCTCTAACTTCTGGAGGAGTGGAAGGTTGCGCCTTCAGCCATAGCTCAGCAATTTATAGGTTTAGCTCCAGCTGCACTCGCATTGTTTCCTCGTGCGCGCTTCGGACTCCACTTGCCAGACAGTGGATCTGTATCTCTGTTGGTAGGTTTGTAATGATGGACAACTCTAGGACTTGCTGGCATGCTTCATCAACTGTCTTCACGATCTACTAGTTCTGTGACACCAGTTCTTGACGCTGCAGGCTGAGCTGTTCGATGTTGATCTTTTTCTCACTCATCACTTGGATCGCGTGGCCCTCCCTAGAGCGGAGCTCTGCCGTTATGCCATCCTGCAGCTGGTACAATGTGTCTCACGGAAGGGTAGCCAAATTAAGGCTAAGTCCCTTGATCTTGCTCACCGCGGCTCTTTCGTCCTTGTTCTCTGTTGTTATCGCTCCTTCCGGTAGCACTATGGTGTTGGCCATCTTTGCGTAGCAGTTGCTTCGTTTCTAATGTACCTGCGGCCCTGTAGGTGGATGTGGTTCCTTCCTGTTGGGGCCGCACCCGTGGTTCCTATAGCTGCGCCATTAGGGCCCCCAACACAATCTACTGCTCCGACATGGCTTCCTGGGGCACTTCCTTGGTGACCTCGTGAACCATGTCACCGATGTCATAGAGGTTGCCTTCTATTAATGTGATCAGGTCGATGGCCAATTTGGATGCCTTGACCTTTTTTCGTGGACTCGATCTCTCTATGACGCGCAACCTTTTCAGCTGGGTAGAAGTTGTGCCTGGGTCCGCACCTTCTTCTATGTCCTCTGCTTCTTGTCCTGTAGACAAGTCTTGGCCCTCCTTGTCCTGCGTTGTGGTGGCCCCTGTTGCCTGTGTTGCTACTACTTCTTCAGCGACCTTTGCTTGCTCTGCAGCTACCCTTGCTTCCTCACAGAGAACCCTTACCTTCACGGTCACTTTTTCATTGTGCCTTTTCGCAGCCAACTTTGTGACACGCAACTTGGCTGCATCCCTCTGTTTTTGTGCTGTTGTTCTATCCATCTCCGCCAGATCCGGGCCCGCCACTCAGGGGGCCATGATTCTAGCACTGAAAAGATTGCATCATCAATGGCGATGAAGGGGAGCTTGGTCCATTGCTGTGCCGGGTCCTTACGTGCTTTGATGTACACATTATGCATGTCTGCCTTGAAGTCTGCAAAGCTTTGCAGACTATTGTGCACTGTGGGTGACAAGCACGGCCGTCTATTGATCCACATCCGGATGGTCGCCTCCATGAGCACCCAGAAGATCTTTGTCTCGCGAATCCTCTTTGTGTTCTTGGTTGCCCAGAGTGATGCGTACTTTGCGACCTCTGGTAGGTCCTACTCAATGCTAGGGAATTAATAGTCCTCGGGCAGTTCCCCTGTTACCAGTAAAATGGACAAGAGAAACCACGCGTAGTGGAAGGTCTTGCCCTACTCCTAGTTTTCCTTATAGTTAGTCAAGAACTCCTCACAGAGGAACTCGACCTAGTTAAATTGGACCCCTTCTGTGCATTGTTTTGCCAGTGCAAATACCGGTGCTGGTATCTCAACTCTGCGACATTTTCTCATTACCTTCCCAGGCAGGAGTTGGGTGGTTATACACACCCGTTTATCTTTGATGCTGCTGATTACGCGACTCCTCTTTTTCTTCTAAAGTTTGTATTTTTTCTTCATGGCCTCTGCAAGCGCCAAATCTCCACTTTTTCCTCCTATCGCTACAGGGTCCTTTCCCTTACAGGGAGCCGGGAAATCCTATGGATGAGATGTACCGTGATGGGAACAGGCTCCTCCAGCCATAAGTACCCATTGTGCACCAGGCAAAGCAGCTGCCTAATGACAAAAATAGTGATAAGCGCATGGTGAAATTGTGCAATCCACAGCAGATGAAGTCTCTAACCTTCTCCACACTATGCAGCCATTTCTACGGCTCTAGTATTGTGATTGACCCCTCCGTGCTCTGCTTCATGAGGCTTTCCATCTCTAAGTGTGGGAACATTTCGCTGTCCGTGAGGTCCCAATATTAAAACTTCATTGTGGGCACGTGCCCCAGGTGTGAGCCTTCAAACACAATTCCATCAGGGAGGAGCGGGGTTTGGAGTGCGCTCTTAGTGGCATCCAAGTCCTTGGGTATCTTAGTTTTCCCTTTCCACAGAGGGACATACTCAGGAAATTTTGCTGCAGAGTGCACCGGCTGGATGTCCTCTTCCATATCTTCTACTTCCTTTATCTCATCGATGAGAGCCTGTAGGTCCTCCTCCTCGTCATCTGTCTCAATGGTGACAACCTTGCCCTTTTCTTCCATTGAGAGTTTACTGAACCATGGATTCCTTGGGGATGTGCGAACTGGTCCTGTTGCCTGCTTATCTTTCTTGGGCCTTGGCGTCCGAGGCAATTTCAGGATTTCTGGCATGACCCCAGTGTCTCTGGGAACATCATGTACCAGGGGGTTTTGTGCGGCCTCGTCGGTGGTTCCTTCTGTAGAGCCCAAACCTCTCCTGATAGTTGTCATCCTGTTTGCGCTGTCTGTGGTCGGTCACGAACTTCGGGACTCAAATATTGCTCGGCGCTCAACACTCTGTGCTCTAATCAACTGCTCAAATCTCAAATGAACAAGTGTTGTCTCGTGGTTAGCCCCTGGAGTTTTATAACACCTTTTGAATTCGAATTCAACCGTCCCCCCTAATTCTGGGCCATCAATGCTTTCTTGGTGGTAGATTGCCCCAAATCCTGCCCTTAAGTCATGTTTTAAATATTTGTCACCTGCTCCATTTTGCCTTAAATCAGACATCTTGTCATGACTAGTGACACCAATGGTCACTTCCCAGCCTACTCGCGCAGTAGTGTAGCCCCCGATGCGCAGGTGCGAACCATGTGACATGCTAATTCTGCGTGCACCTCCCTCATCCTGTAGCTCCCAAACAGAATCTTTTATAGTCCCGCTTTCTCTTTGAACTGCTTGGAGTTCTGCGACTGTGCTCCCTACGGCTAGTTAGGTGGTCACGCCACCCGTGTGAGACTTCAACTTGCCTTTCAGTATAGTCTGCAAAAACTCCTCAATTTCCTTTGCGACAGCTGGCGCGACGCATTCTACTATATGTAGTGTGCTCCCCTGGTTACTGCGGTTGGTGAGGTGCAGTCATAGCCATGGCAGTAGAGTCATAAATTATTGGTGACAATCTTCTAATGCAGTGGGACGATCATCTGTATCTTGCCTTGTCATCCTTGGGTTATCGATGAGACATGCTTGCTTGATCTCGTTTTCAAGCCTCTTGATCTTAGCATCCATCAAAATGCTTTTCTTCCTCAATCGTACCCAGTCCCTTTTGAGTTCGTGAAGTCTAAGGTTCCCTCACCAGATGGCTTCCTGAATCCTTATATGTTCGACCTCGCGTAGATGTGTCATTTCTTCCTCCTCGTCACCGCGCACTGTCACCATTATGAGAGCCAGTACGTATGGATTCCTTTTTGTATTTTCTTCAGTAATTACAGTCTTTACTCTATTATGCACCTTTGGAATCGTCTCCGCGTTCAAGGTTTTTCACATGGTCTAGTAGGCCCATGATCCAAAATGGATCTAGAATAGACTTCTAAGTCTAAAGTGTTCTTCACAGAGGAATATGAAAGTCCAAGGATGCTCTTGGAAATAGTCCCATTGCGTAGGTCTTTTCACTCTAAATCTACTACAATTTGAATGGGCTAAAATGGAATTTGGATGAAAAATTTATTGTAGAAAGAAGTTTTCCATTGTCCTTTGAAAAGGAGGCAAATTCTTCCAAAAATGGGCTTAAGACCTTATAAAGGAAAATCGCATTGAAAGGGTTAAGAGGAGGACTTAACAAAAGGGTGGAATGAACATCTGATCAATGATCTCCGACTTATCGCATCGGAGGTAGGCCTTTGCCCGATATTGGGACCCCAGGAATAGTGATTATGCAATTGCGATTGTGATCGGCCAATTAGTCGATCAGCGATGGTACACCCAAAAGGGCAGGACCCATAGCACTACGACATGCTGATGTATGGTCTGCGATATTGTCAATCAGGTGATTGGGTGATCGAAGGAGCAGAGACACAGTCCATTTGTTCGAGGCGATAGCGTCGATGCAAGGGGGTTGATAGTGATACGCTGATATCGGTGATCGGTGAACCCCCGATACCTGGGCCAATGCACATTGCGATTGCGATATGTGATCAGAGCGTGGACCTGATGGGAGTTATAAGCATGAATGCATAATATTTCAAATCTAGTTTATTCATATTTTCTTTGTATTTATCGTATATTGAGGTTTTGACCTTCCTCCAAAGTGATTGTGATATGCTGATAGAAGGCGGACCCGATGGGAATTATGGATGCAATTGCATATTATTTAAGTCCGTACTTTCAGATTTCCAATGTATTCCTGTGTATTTGGTGCTTTTGGCCATTTCGCCATGCGACTTGCAAATGTGATAAGATGATGGACCCGATAGGTTTATCAATGCGATTGCATACATTTTGAGTACCGGCTCATGGCTAATTAACGTGTTTTCATGTGTTTGCTTTTGTATTTCTTGATATGTTGCATTTTTGGGACTTCTGTATAGAAAGGCCAAAACGACCAGGTTTCCAATGCCCATCGGTTCATTTCCATTTGGAAACAACCATCGTCCCTTATGCCATGCTACAGGTGGGCATTTCTATAACAGGGATGTGTTTTGAAGCGCGAAGAGGCAGAGCCAGGAAAAGGAATGATTCCTCATGATCAAAGGGAGAGAGGAATAGATGTGGAAGCTGTAGAGTCAAAAAATGCCTCACAAAAGCCAAAGAGCATGATATAGAGGCAGCGCAGAGAGTTTTGGGAGTCACTTGGAGGTCAAGTGAACTAGAGAGCTTGATTGACAGTAGCAGAGAGTGGCTGAAGGTCACTGGAAGGTTGCTAAGAGTCGCTTGGAGGTCAAGCAAACTACAAAGGCACACAGAGGCCAAGAGAAGCTGATGAGAGCGAGAGCCAGAGGCAAGAGCCAGAGCCAGAGCCGAGAGCGAGAAAACCAGAGCTGCAGAGCCATAGTGCTTGATAGAGGCATAGCCACTAGAGGTTGGAGGCAGAGCCTCAGAGCCACAGAGCTCAAAGTAGACTTCTAAGAGCCATGATGAGTGAAGCTGCAGAATAGTAAGAGATCAAATGATCAAGTCGTTGCTGGTGTTCAGAGTGTGTTGAAGATAGAAGAATGCATTCTAGAGATAGTGAAAGAATTCTGAGGGAGTTGGTGCAAGCTAGAGCAAGATCGCTTAGAGCGTTGATTGAAGGAGTCAAGTCCAGAGAAGCCTAGATCTGTCTGCAGAGTGAGGACAGCTAATGGGATGAGATGGTATTTCTAAACCCATAGGTTTTATGTAAACTAATGGATTTGAGCATGGAGCTTGTAAAGGAATTTAAACCATAATCCCAGAGAGCCTAGTTGAGTTGACTAGAGCTCAAGGAGACATAGCCCAAGAGGTTTGGGTGAACTCATATTATATTGCTGTCATGTGTGATTGCTTATTGCTAGATTGTATTTGCTACTATACTTACTGTTATATGTTTCTCATATTAGTTTAAGCAAATGTACATAAGCACTTGAACAGTAAAAAAAAAGAAGAAACATAAGCATACACCTATTTTGAAGCACTTTTTAATTCCGCAATTGGTTAATCATAAGGTCTTGGAAATATTTAAGCTTTGGAAGTGGGAGAGGTTCTTGTAAGCTGACAAGAAGCCTTTAGTGCCCCATTTTCAGATCAGGTGGTATCAGAGCTAGTTGATTAACCCCACCTCCAAAGAAGGTGATATCAAAGTTGGTTATACTAGAGCAAGTTGTATCATATCAGAATGTTTGATTGACATAGCAAATATTGCTTGTCTGAAAGGTGTTTAAACAGTGAGAGGTTGATTGTATGTTTCGTTGTAGACTGACTATTGTTTGAGTTTGCAGAGGTGAAGGGAAAGCTATTGATAATTGAATCCAGGAGAGGACAAAAAGGAAGAAGGGCTGAAGGCATTCTTCTTATCCCAAAGGACCTCAAAGCAATTCTTGAAGCACAAGAGGTTTGTTGCAAAAGGTTGCTTGAATAAGCTCTTTGTTAATCTTGTTTGAAGTTATTTTTTTCATTTTGATAATGACAACTTCTACAAGTGAGTCCTCAAACTCTTACTTCTTCACAAGAGTCTTTGATGAAGACATGAAGACATGAAGCAAGACTTGTTCATCATGATGGACATGGTGAGAGAAATGAGTGTTGGACTTCGAGAGCAGTTGCTTTCTGAAAAATTGCGGGAAATGGAGAGGCAAATTCATATTGCAAATATGAACTTGAAAAGGATTCATGAGTTGGAGACACATCTCTTTGTTGCCAAAGAATCCTTAGTCAAGTATCAGCTTGAAGAAGCGGTAAACAATTCTTGTTTGTCTTCAAATTCTTCTAAGGATGATTATATTGGTTCTTTTGAAAAACATACCAAAGGCATAGGTTCCAAGTTAATGTCCAGGATGGGCTATGAAGGAAAAGGCTTGGGCAAACATGCACAAGGTATTGTTGAACCAATAATGGTTGAGGAAAGGCCTAAGTATTTGGGTCTTGGCTATGGATAGTCTTATGGAGAAAGTTCCAAAGCTGCCATGAAGGCCATTGAAACAACTCCAAGAAGGAGTGTCATTTTAGGTCTTCTACCTCAAGAGTATGAAGATTGTATTCATGGAGAATGCAATGGCTTGAAACATCATTTGCAAGATGCAGGTGTTCATAAGCATGCACTTGAACCAGAGAGTTGTGGAAACTCTGAAATCCTTGAAGAGATGGATGATGTTCCAAAGGGGAGCCACTTCTTCATTCAATTCACCTCCTCATGAAGGCAATAAAGGTGAAAAAGAAAGGTATAAATCTAGTTCTAACAATATTCCTTTTGATTATGTTAAGCATGATAAGTTTCCATATAAGCATGGGAAAAGAATTGCATGTTCCTTTTGTGGTTTGGACAACCACAATGTTTCTAGATGTTGGAAGAGAATGGCCACATACAGGAAACTTTTGAAGGAAAGGAAGCAAGAAGCCAAAGGTCCATTGGACAAGGCAAATCATGCTATCAAGAGGATGCACATGTGTTGCACTTATTTCCATAAGCAAGGACATGTTGCTGCAAAGTGTTGGACTCTAAATCCAATGATGCTTCCACAAAACTTGAAGAAGGTGGAAAGAGAAAATGGCAAGAATGGAAAGGAAGATTCCATGAATGATGTGTTTCAAGATGATTCACATGTTGATGTTGACGTGAAGACAAAGGTATAACCTTTGAAATGGATTGGTAAGAAATGGTTAGAGTTCTTATCCAATTAAAGATTACATGTCTTTTGATTTGATACATCTATTTGCATTTCTTTGTTGATGGAATGCAAGTTGCAGGTTTTTACCAAGAAGGTGAATGGAAAAGTTGATTAGGAGACTCACTTTATTGCTGCAATATTATATTCATTTCAGCTTCGAAAGTACAATGTGCTTAAGAAAAAGTTGAAGGATGAAATGCATGCATAAGCTGGATGTGCATGAACACAGGGATGATGATGATTTCCTTGTATTTAAACATGTATGTGTGATTAACTTGAAGGGTTGATTGCTTTGACATGCATGTAATATTGACTTGAGAAAAGTTGATTTGGTCTCCAAGATGGAGATAATGATGAGGTGTTTCATCTTTTGAAAAGAATCTTTGAGATCTTTTCTACATGCTTAACTTGAAGGGTCATTTTTTTTAAAGGCATGTTTTGTGGGCTTGTTATCTAGTCCATCATTTGTATGCAGATGTAAAGACATGGAGGCGTTCACAAGATGTGAAATCTATTTCTTTTATTGAAGCAGGAGTTTAGGCCATCCAGTTGTTATTTGTAATTCTGTTGTTGTTAACAATTGTTGTTGACAGCTTGTCAAACAGGTACAAATGAAAATTTTTGTGAAGCAGATGTAACTTCACATTTGTTTGAGCCACCTTGGACCAATGATGAAGGTAGAGAAGTTCAAACTGCCTTCTATGACCAT
Organism: Pinus taeda; assembly: GCA_000404065.3. NCBI lineage: Eukaryota > Viridiplantae > Streptophyta > Pinopsida > Pinales > Pinaceae > Pinus > Pinus taeda. Next base: position 62,774 of record APFE031427695.1, read on the forward strand.
CTCAGCAGGATTTTTGCATGAGGTCAAGGAGGAAAATAGTTCTTCCCAGGAGGACCAACACATCCAGGAAGGAGAGTGGTCAAAGGCTTTGGTTTAGAAGCACTAGCCATGTAGGCAAGTGTATGAAGGTTGAAAGAAGAGGGTGTTGTACTCTCATTTATTGTTCAGATCAGTATATCAGACTTTTGGAGACCAAATGCTTTTTAGTGGGAAGGTGTGATCCAAAATGGATCTAGAATAGACTTCTATGCCTAAAGTGTTCCTCACAGAGGAAAATGAAAGTCCAAGGATGCTCTTGCAAATAGTCCCATTGCGTAGATATTTTCACTCTGAATCTACTACAATTTGAATGGGCTAAAATGGACTTCAGATGAAGATGTTATCGTAGAAGGAAGTTCGCCATGATCCTTTGAAAAGGAGGCAAATTCTTCCAAAATGGGCTTAAGGCCTTATAAGGGAAAATCACATTGGAAGGGTTAAGAGGAGGACTTAACACAAGGGCAGAAGGAACCCTTGATCAATGATCTCCGACTTATCACATCGGAGGTAGGCCTTTGCCTGATATCGGGACCCCAGGTGTCACGCCCCTACACCTGCGGTAGTCTTTCAACCGCTTATAGCGAGGTGCGGCACCACCGAACACTTTCTTTTCACCAATACTTATGTTCATGGACTACACCTTAACATTCGATAATTATTTTTATTTTCTTTACCAAGTATTTAGATTAGCCTTTATACTAATAAACACCCATACACATTCATTATCCATAGCAATTATGCATATACAACACAATTTCAACAATATAAAGGGAGGGGCAACTCCCTGAATATGAGTCTGCCCGATTTCAATATATTTCAACTTTCATAAATTACAAGTATTACCTTGGAAACCCCAAGTTTCATACTTAGACAAATTTTAGACTTTGTGTCTTGCCACGAGCTACCCACCTCATGCACACCTTGCACGGTGGTCACCTCCACAATCCACACTTAGCCAAATTTCCATTTAGCCAACACGTTGACTTGAGTTACCAACTCGTTCAACCGTTGGGTGAGTGCCTTCGTACAGCCTCCACCCGAACTCGTTCAACCATGGGCGGGCACCTTCATTCAGCCTCACCTGAACTGGTTCAAGCGCAGGCGGGCGCCTTCTTGCGACCCTCCACCCGATTCCATTCAACCTCGGGTGGGTGCCTTCGTGCAACCCTCCACCCAAGTCTGTTCAACTACGGGTCGGTGCACCTTTGTGTGACCCTCCAGCTGAGTTCGTTAAACCACGGGTGGGTGCGCCTTCGTGCGGCCCTCCACCCGAGTTACCAACCCATTCACCAACTCGTGCAAGACTCCGTGCAAGCTTGTCTGGCAAGCAGGTGCATGACCAATCTTGTTTCTGCACGTAGCTGCGGCTCCTTCTCACTTCGACTTGCGCTCCAACTCCTTCGCAACTCGTCCTTAGATTCTCAAGCTTGTTTGTTGGATCATCATCCATTGAATGCCTTTCCAACTCGCCACTCGTTCAATAATATATACGGTGGGTGGGGTGAGTCGTGCCACCCGACTGAATCTTCTCACTCACCTAGCCAACTGTCCAAACGTGTTTCCACTTGCCCGTGAGGTGGGTCAACTTTCCTAGCTCTTGGGATCGCCCCCTCACAACTCACCCAAGCCATCCATTGTTCGGTCGTCCCGCGAGTGACTCGCCTAGCTCATCAACACCATATAAAATCATGGCCAAACTTCCTTCCATGCACATTTTAACTTAGCACGGCTTCGTTTTGACCACAATTCATTTGCCTTCGCACGGGGATGTTTGTCCTGCCCGTCACACGGACCGCAGGTCCTTACACCAGGCATAGTGATTATGTAATTACAATTGCAATTGGCGGATCAGTGGATCGACGATCGGAACACCCAAAAGGGCAGGACCTGTAGCACTGCAATATGTCGATGCGCGATGTGCAATATCGTCGATCAGGTGATTGGGCAATCGAAGGAGCAGAGACACGGTCCATTGGGCCAATGAAATAACACCGATTCGAGGGGGCCAATAATGATACGTTGATATTGGTGATCGGCGAACCCCCGATACCAGGGCCAGTGCACATTGCGATTGCGATATAAGATTAGAGCGCGGACCTGATGGGAATTATAATTGCTAATGCATAATATTTGAAATCTGGTTTATTCAGATTTTGTTTGTGTTTCTCGTATATTGAGCTTTTGACCTCTCGCCTAAGCGATTGTAATATGCCGATAGAAGGCGGACCCGATGGGAATTATGGATGCAATTGCATATTATTTGAAGTCTGAACTTTTGGATTTTCAATGTATTCTTGTGTATTTGGTGCTTTTGACCATTTAGCCATGCGACTTGCACATGCAATAAGATGACGGACCCGATAGGTTTATCAATGCAATTGTATACATTTTGAGTTCCGGATCACGGATAATGAACGTGTTTTCATTCGTTTTCCTGTGTATTTTATGATCTATTGCATTTTCGGGACTTCTGTATAGAAAGGCCAAAATGACCAGGTTTCCTATGCTCGTCGCTTCATTTCCATTTGGAAATCGCCATCATCCCTTGTGCCATGCTGCAAGTAGACGTTTCTGTAACAGGGATGTGCTTTGAAGTGTGAAGAGGTAGAGTTGGGAAAAGGAATGATTCCTCATGATCGAAGGGATAGAGTAATGACTGTGGAAGCCACAGAGTCAAAGAATGCCTCACAAAATCTAGAGAGCACGATATAGAGGCAACACAGAGAGTTTTGGGAGTCACTTGGAGGTCGAGTGAACTAGAGAGCTCGATTGACAGCAGTAGAGAGTGGCTGAATGTTGCTGGAAGGTTGCCAAGAGTCACTTGGAGGTCAAGAAAAATATAGAAGCACATAGAGGCCAAGAGAAGCTCATGAGAGCCAGAACTAGAGCCAAGAACTACAGCCGGAGCCGAGAGCGATAGCAACAGAGTTGCAGAGCTAGAGTGCTTCATAGAGGCATAGCCACCAGAGGTTGGAGGCAGAGCTCAAAGCAGACTTCTAAGAGCCATGATGAGTGAAGCTGCAGAACAGCAAGAGATCAAATGATCAAGCTATTGCTGGTGTTCTGAGTGTACTAAAGATAGAAGAAGGCATTCCAGAGACAGTGAAATTTTTTTGAGGGAGTTGGTACAAGCTAGAGCAAGATCGCTTAGAGCGGTAATTGAAGGAGTCAAGTCCAGAGAAGCCTAGATCTGTTTGCAGAGTGAGGACAACTAGCGGGATGAGATGGTATTTCTAAACCCATAGGTTCTGCGTAAACCAATGGAGTTGAGCATGGAGCTTGTAAAGGAATTTAAACCATAATCCCAGAGAGCCTAGTTGAGTTCACTAGAGCTCAAGGAGACATAGCCAAAGAGGTTTGGGTGAACTCCATATTATATTGTTGTCATGTGCGATTTCTTATTGTTGCATTGTATTTGCTACTTTACTTACTATTATATGTTTTTCATATCAGTTTAAGCAAATGTACATAAGCACTTTAATAGTAAAAAAAAAAAAAAAAAAACACAAGCATACACCTATTTCAAGCAATTTTAATTCCACAATTGGTTAATCATAAGGTCTTGGAAATATTTAAGATTTGGAAGTGGGAGAGGTTCTTATAAGCTGAAAAGAATCCTTTAGTGCCCCATTTTCATATCATCCCATCGAATCGCTAGTACGCGCAGGTCCCAATCAGTTCATCTCACTCGGTGAACCTTGTTCAGTACTCTGCACATCCTATTGAATGCTTCATAATGGAGAATTGGTAGCGCACATCACCTTTCCTGTTGCTGTGGTTTGTACCAATTCTCTATTCTGGGGTTGGTGTGCACTTGTGCGGGATGTACAACATATGTCTGCACCCATAAGAAAAGGTGGGCGCGCAAGTTGTTCCACCCCTACTGATTGGCTGTCATTTGGATCTGTGGTTTTCCAAAACATAGGTGCATCATCCTTCTGCATCCGTGCATGTCTTCAAAATTTCCTTGATGTGTACCCCACCATCATGCGGGTGTGGTGTGCAGTTCCCACTTCAGCACATCGAATCGTTGCTGTTTTGGTACTGCATTTTCAAATTTTCTCAGGAATTCATCCACGGCTGTTAATCCATCATATGTTGGTAGCTCCCTTGCTTCTGTTGTCACGTAACGCAATAATCTAATCATCATGTTGCAATTCAGCATCGTTACTTCAAGTAGTAGATTCTGCCATCACTCTATCTCTTTGTTTGAATCCAAAGCGCAGGAGCTTTTGTGCTCCCACGAAATCCTTCCATCTGCAGTCAGATTCACCAAATCCTCTTCTCATGTAGTTATCTTGTAAATAAAATTGAGATCGTCATCATTATCATCATCGCGCACTGGTTCAGTGTATCGTGCTCCTTCGGCTCGATCTAGCGGTACTATTACGCATAGTGACTTTTTCTCAAAGATCATTTTGCGCTTCTTAAGATTTATGACTTTGTTCATATCAGTGGCCCAGACTATTCCCTTTAGTGTGGGATAGGGATTACTATCATCGACAATCTCTATCACTTCAAAATCTGCTTGCATGCTCACACCTTCAATATCGACTGTTACCCCTTGCAATCTTCCCATGGGAAAAATCCTCTGTTGGTTCACCATTCGTAACTGAATAGGGGACCATTGTAACATGGGTCTACCCATGTGTTCCCATGTTTGCTTGGGTATTACATTCACGTCCGAACCTAGATCTAGGATTACCTGATCCATTTCATACTCACCGATTTGTGTAGTCAACCTCATTTCCCTTCTTGTGCGCAATGCATGCTTTCTAACTTTTTGAACCACATGCGGTTCTCTTGGCCCCATGCACCTAGTGATAACTTCCTATAGTTCTTTAACTGCCTTGCTGTCATGCAGTAGTTTCATGCATTTCTCCATAAAGGTAGTGAGCATTGAAGGATCCATCCCTAGTTCTAATTGATACTTACTACCTGAAGTGGGGGCCTTCGTTGTAGGTTTTGACCTTGTACAGAAATTACCTGCACACGAATTCTAAATCACAGGAAAAATAAAAATGCGAGAGCATAACACATAAAACACATATACACAGAGATTTCCCACTGGATCTCAAAACTAAGACTACCAGCT
>APFE031427696.1:0-19436 GCA_000404065.3 Pinus taeda
TGACCATTTCTTGTAGCAACTTATTCATATTTATCTTCAATTCGTCCATGTCTGTCTTCAAATCTGTCTTCAAATTGTCCATGTCTGTCTTCAAATCTATCTTCCAATCGTCCATATTAGCTTCCATGCCCTTTATCTTAGATTCCATGCCATCTATCTTAGCTTCTGTTAGCTTTTGTGAGGCTGACATTTTTTGCACTTGGTCTTGTAATTTTGATATATCATGTAGCATTTTTTCCTCTTCTTCATGAGTAATGCTAGAGCTTTTAGGTTCCTTACTAGGTGTTTGCATTTTCTTTCCTCAGGGCATCAGTTACCGATAATAATGCTCTACTAGCCCTTTGAATTCCTTCAAAATAAATTTTCAAACCAATCTTAAGCAAAAATTTAAAAATTCTACACACCTTTTTTTTCTTTGTAGGAGCTCGATATTGCCTCTGATGTATCTCTGTACTTTTAGAACATCTAGTTCTAAAATTGTGCTCTTTGGTATCCCTCTGTGTTCTCTTTCCAATGCCACCAGTCTGACCCCAATTGGATTCTCCAATGAAGAGTTATGCCAAATCTCCCACAGTGACCGGATTATAGACCTTTTAAGAAGAGAAAACTTGTTTGAAGTGCCAAGTGTCACTATTTGGATCTCTGGCTCTGAAAAATATATAGAAGAAACTACAAACCATCCTCTTTCTGTACCTTATTGCGAAATTTCAATCCGATGCTCAGAGAGAAATTTATGACAATTTTCCCCAGGTCACCTGTTTGGAATGTAATTTAGGAGTCTGCAAAAAGACCAACTTCCTCAAATCATATCTCCGCAAATATAGCGCAAAAAGCTCTGAAATTTGGACCCGAGCTGCAGTGTGACGTCTTCTCAAATGGGTTTTTTTTCCGACTTCTGAAACATCACAGAAAAAATTTATAGCGAAAATTCCACGATGACCTATTTGGAGCAACGAAACCCTAGAACTTGGCTCCGATACCAAATGTTATGAAACCAGCCCAAGAAAAGATAGAAAAGATAGATCAACGCCTTATAATTCAGCCTCTTCAAGGGGGAAACCTCCTTTACATTACATAAATGAACAATTTTTGGATGATACAAATGGCAAAACCTCCTTTCTATATATAGGCGTCTAAGGAGTCACAATATAACCCAGCCGACCTAACAATAATAGTACAAAGCCACAAAAATAACAATAGAGGGATTCTATGGGGCACAGTAATAACAATATGGAGACAACAGGGGCACAACAATATTAATAAGGGGTACAACTACCATAGTAATGGGGTAATCACTAGTATTATAGGGACCCAACATCGCGACCCTGGGAAGTTGGCTATCCAACTCACCACAACGGGGCCCATAAACTCTTGGTGTTACATCTCCTTGGGTTAGGGTTTTGGCTGTTTAGGGTTTGCTCTTATTGTTCAATAATAAAAAGGCCCTTGAGCCTCATTGTCAGGCAATTCAAAGGCATGTAGCTGCCACATCTCTTCTTAGAGGTAAGCCACCATCGCTCTAGCTAGTTTATTTCCATTCCTATTTGTAAGCATATTTTAGTATTTTACATTAATAAAATGAAATATTATTACCAGTACATCTCTGTGTTTATGGTTATCTCTGTAATTTGTTGCGTTCCTGTTTAAATCCAAATCAATGGTATCAGAGCAGTCTGCTTTTTTTTCTTTATTTTCTTTGCATGTTCCCAACAAGGTCAGGATATAAGGAGTTAGGGCCTGAATTGGCCAAACCTTTGCAAGACCAGCCTCGTAAATCCCGACGACCTTCCATGGCAGATGAAAAGAAAGAGGAGGGGATAGGAGATCCTATTAAATCTTGCTCGAAGAAGCCCTCGAGCAACAAAGGAACTCAGTGATGGAAAACTTTTCCCAGATCCTTCAGCGGCTACCCAGGTGCGACGCATCGACTTCCAATAGCTACTTTGGAAACACCACACCATTTAAGGTACAAGTTAATTTTGAAATCCCCATATTCGAGGGTCAGATATATGTAAATGCCATCGATAAATGGTTAAATCTACTAGAGGGTTATTTTTCTGTTCATGAATTTTCTAGTCGGGAAAAGATTATTTTCGCTCTTCTCAAAGCAGACCTCCACGTCAAGGATTGGTGGGAAACTTACTGCGAGCAGAAGGATGAAAGTACAGGTTCACTATTTTTAGCCACACCCACTTGGAATTCATTCTAGGATGTCATCAAGGAGCAGTCCTACCTTATCGGAAGCTATGAGGATCAATACATAAAGTGGACCACACTGCGGCAAGGAAGAGACCAAGACGTGTCGGAGTTTACCAATATTTTCCATACCCTTCACATAAAGTTGGGTATCAAGGATATGGAGCAGCATTTGGTACTCAAATACCACGACTTCCTTCACAAGTACATCTAGGAAGAAATAGAATTCCTGAACATCTCCTCGCTTGGCATGGCATACCGATATGTTGTCAAGGTCGAGCAAAATTTTAAATAGAAGAAGTGAGACTTTGGATCTGCGAATCTGAAGCAAGGGAAAGGTGCCCCCAAATCGCAGAACAAAGGACAAAGCCAAGGCGGGGTAGCCCAAGACAACCCGCCAAAGCTACAAGCAAAGAACAATGTTGCAAAGCCGAAAAAGGACATGGGAAAGTGGTGTGATTTCCATAAGAGCTCCACTCACAACATAAGTGAGTGTCAGGCCAAGCAGTCACTGGTGGCCAGGCTAAAGGTTTCAGAATTAGATGCATGTTCCGACTCTAAGTCAAAACCTGACAAGGGGAATGACAAAGGGAAGCAGATTATCGATGTGGAGCCCAATTCCATTGTTGCCACCATGAAGATCTAGAAGGAGGAACCCAAAGATCCAGAGGAGGAGGAGCATCCCTTCCACTCCTAGATGCGGGTAAAGGGCTCCCCACTACAGTTCATTGTCGACAGCGGGAGCCAAAAGAACTTCATTTCGATAGAGGTCATGAAGCAGCTGGGCTTACCGACCATAACACATCCACAACCGTACACCATCAGGTGGCTTCACCAAGGATGGGATCTTCGCGTGAGCCAGCAGTATCACCTTCCATAAAACATCAAGCCCTTCATGGATGAGGTATTGTGTGATATTACTCCCCTTGAAGTTTATGATGTATTATTAGGACAACCATACTTGTGGAAGCGACATGCTGTGTATGAATCAAGGCCCCGTGCTGTTATTGTTACTTTGGGAAATAAGTTGTACAGGATACCATAGGCAACATCGTCTACTGCCGTCTCTTTGGTTACTTCAAAACAATGCAGTAAGCTCATTTCCAAAACCAGGAAATTTGTTTTCCTGATGAAACGTCCTCAAGGAAAGAAGAATATGGTGGCCACGACCTCTAGACAAGGCCCTTTTGCACGACAACTACAGATGGACAAGATCGTGGAGGAATACAAGGACATCTTCATCTTCCCCGTAGGGGTTCCTCTGCACTGTCAGGTCAAGCACTCCATTCATCTGACCCCAGGTATTCCACTACCCAATGGACCAATATATCGATGCTCCATTCTGGAGAATGATGAAATCAAGAGGTAGATTTAGGAGCTGCTGCAAAAAGGTCACATCTGTCCGAGTTCATCTCCCTGTGGGAGCCCGATCATGTTGGTACAGAAGAAGGATGGGACTTGGAGACTTTGTATTGACTATTGGGCACTGAACAAGATCATTGTTCGTAATAGGTACCCGATCCCATGGATTGATGACCTCCTGGACCAACTGAAGGGGGGGAATATTACAACAAGATTGATTTGAAGTCAGGATATCACCAGGTACCAATTGAACCCTCTGATGTGCGGAAGACTTCCTTCAAAGCCAAGGAGGGCCTTTTTGAATGGTTGGTTATGCCTTTCGGATTGACGAATGTTCCGACAACCTTCATGAGGCTAATGGATGACATCTTGCGGCCATTCACCAACTCATTTGTAGTGGTATACTTGGATGACATTCTGATCTTTAGCCAGAGTTGGGAAGAGCACCTCCACCGCATCTGATAGGTTCCCCAAACACTGTGGCAACACAAGTTATGTGCCAATTTGGAGAAATGCACTTTTGGCATGACCCAGGGTCAGTAGCTGGGATACATTATTGATGAATAGGGGGTGCATGTGGATCCAGCCAAGATCCAAGTCATTCGAGATTGGCCATCTCCAACCATTCTGAAAGAGCTTCGTAGCTTTCTAGGTCTTGCCAACTTCTACCCCAGGTTCATGTTGGGGTTTTCTCATATCACTTGGCCCTTGAGTCAAGTCACCAAGGGAGGAGCGAAAGCAAAATTCTTTTGGTATAAATCTCAACAAAAGGCATTCACAAAGTTGAAATATCGCCTCTGCTCGACACCAGTGCTCGCATTACCAGACTTGCTACAACCATTTGAGGTCAAGACAGATGCCTCCGACTATGCTATTGGGGCAGTCCTTACTCAACAAGGGCATCCAGTGGCATATCATAGTGAGACACTTTTAGACACAATCCAGAAGTATCCCACTTATGACAAAGAGATGTATTCCATTGTGCAGGCCTGCTGACAATGGAAGCATTACATTTTGGGGAAGGAAATGGTCATCCACACATACCACTAACCCTTGCAGTTCATACAAACCCAACGGAAATTACAGAATGATCGCCATCAAAAGTGGTCCACATATCTGCAACGATTGCATTTGAATATCAACTATAAGAAGGGCACCACCGTTCTCAACTCTTGTGGGCATGAGACTTCTGATTGGCCACTTCTCTACAAAAGCGACCCAGAATTTGGCCACACATACCAAATACTCTTGGTGGGTTAACATGTTCTAGATTCTCACCTCCGGGATGACCTACTATGCCACTTGGATCACCTTTGTGTTCCTTCAAGCAAGCGTTCCAAGATGATTTGGGAAGCACACTACAGTTGGGCTGCAGGGCATTTCAGGGTCGAGAAAACAGATCTTCTATTGGACAGATCTTCGACAGGATGTCAACAAGTACATCAGATCATGCATTGCCTGTGCCATTGCCAAGCCGACCATCAAGAAGCAAGGCCTCTATACCCTACTGCCTACCCCTAGTCAACCTTGGGAATCCATATCCATGGATTACATGTTAGGACTTCCTTCCACTACACATGGAAATGATTGTGTTTTTGTGGTCGTCGACAGGTTATCGAAGATGGCCATTATGGCAGCCTGCAAGAAGAATATCACAGCAGAATACACTGCTAAACTCTTCTTTGAACGAGTGTGGGTACACTTTGGGATCCCATAATCTATTATCTCAGATTGGGATAGCAAGTTCCTCGGTACATTTTGGTCTAGTCTCTGGTTGATGCTGGACACCAAATTCACTAAGTCCACAACCTTTCATCCTCAAACTAATGGGTAGACAGAGGTTGTCAATAGGATGACTGTACACATTCTGTGCATGTACAACTCAAAGCATCCACGCACATGGGATGAGAGCCTCCCCTATGTTTAACACAACTACAATTGGGCTCTCCACATCTTGACTGGACATAACCCTTTTCAGGCGGTCTTGGGATTCTAGCCACTATGTCACATTGATGTGGCCATGCCATTTGCAGCTACTCACGCAGATTCGGCTCATTTCCAGTCCGAAACAGATAAGGAAAATAGCTTCATTGAGCACATCCAACATATTTGGTAGCAGGTCCATGACATTCTGGAGAAATCAAATGCCAAGTACAAGCAACGACATGATCAACATCAGGTGCCACACAACTTTCACGTGGGCGACAAAGTCCGGTTGCATTTGCAAAATGAAAGCCTTACTGGAGCCTATCAGAAACTCAAACCACTCTAATATGGTCCTTAAACCATTACCAAGGCCGTGGGAGACAATGCATTTGAGCTCAGTATTCCCCCATTCCTTGGCCTGCACCTAGTGTTCAATGTGACCACCTTCAGCCATACTTTCCACCATTACTAGACACATCCGACATTGTAGAACAGCTCACACCCACAGAGTTAAATCCAAATTGCATGGAACAAGCTACAACTGATTGGATCATGGACACATAGATCAAGCAACTCACTAGCAGAATATCCAATTGTATCGAGTTGTCAAAGCATGCCAACTCCTTCACGAGTGCAAGTGGCTCACTAGCGACCAAGTTCAGTAGAAATTCCCTCATCTCATGGAGGAACTCAACGCAATGGGGACCATTGCTTCCTAAGGGGGGAGGAATGATCCAGGTGGATATTGGTGGCCACCAGCGAATTCCACTTGGACTCCCACCATTGCTTCTTTCAGTTTTTCAGTTTCCTTAATTGTAGCACAGTTTACTATTTTTAGCAGTTTTTCGAGTCCTAAACTTCCGGAGCCGTTTTGAGGCCCTAAACGACGTTTTTTTGGAAATCTAGTGCCAATGATTTTTTCAAAAATAATCTTTTTCACCATATTCCTTGGAGAGATCTTTCCAATAGGCTATCATGCGCGTAAAATGGAGATAATATGACCAAGTCGTGACCACAGGAAGTTGGCTGTCCAACTCACCTCAACAAGCCCCATAAACTCTTGGTGTTACATCTCCTCGGGTTAGGGTTTTGGTTGTTTAGGGTTTGCTCTTATTGTTCAATAATAAAAAGGCCCTTGAGCCTCATTATAAAGCAGTTCAGAGGCATGTAGCCGCCATATCTCTTCTTAGAGATAAGCTATAATCACCCTAGCTGGTTTATTTCCATTCCTATTTGTAAGCATATTCAATATTTTACATTAATGGAATGAAGTATTATTTCCGTTGCATCTCTGTGTTTATGGTTATCTCTGTAATTTGTTGCGTTCCTATTTAAATCCAGATCACACTTCCTAATCACTTTCCCTACCAAAATTTGTGTGGCCACCTTTACGGCAGGGTCACTGATACTGGATATGGCATATCCAGGCAGGCTTCTTCACCAACCTAAACTTCTCTTTCATGGCCTCTGCAAGGGCCTGCTCATAACCTTTTCCACCAAATATCATGGCTGGATTTCTCTTGTGTAGGGCAACTGCGTGATCATGTGGATCAATCTATTAGTGATGGGTATTGGTTCCTCCATCCATAGACACCCATCATGCACCAAGCATAGCAGCTGCTTGATGACCAAGACTGTAATCGGGGTGCGGTTGTAGTGCGACACCCATAGCAGGTTGAGAAGACTCGCCTTGTCTACTCCTCTGAGCCACTTCTGCAACTCTAATGCATTCATCTTGGTGGTTGTGTCAATAATGCGGTGCATTAGTTGCTCGGTTGCCAAGTGCGGGAACTTCTCATGGTCAGCTAAGTCCTAGTCTTTGAGGTTTAACAAAGGAACCTACCCCAAGTGTGGTCCTTCAAAGACAATCTCATCCGACAGCAGAGGGGTATGCAAGGGGACCTTGCTCTCATCGATATATTTTGGCACCTTGGTCTTGCCCTTGCACGGAGGGATGTACTCAAGCAACCGAGTGATAGGGTTCGCACCCTGGACTTCAACTTCCTCCACGTCTATCCCCAAGTCCTTGTCATCCATCGGGATGTCTTCGATTTCCTTCTCCTCTGGCTCTAGATTGATGGCTTTGCCCTTTTCTTGTGTGGTGGGCTTCCCCTTTGGTGGATTTCTTCTCGGCGATGCGCACACAGGTATTGCAAGCTACTTTCTCTTTTTATCCTTCGCGATCTCCTTGGTTGGGGTCAGCTTTGGTCTCGGCGTCCTTGGTGATTTTGGGACTTCCGCTAATACTTCGACAACCTCTTGAGTAGCTTCTTCTGCCTACATAGCAATTTCTGGCACCGATTCCTCTACTGTCACTGCTTCGGTATCCATAGCTTTTGTAGGTGTCGACATGAGTTTCTACAATAACTCCTGTGTCACCTTTGACAATGTCTCAAATACTGAACTGGCTATTAGACCTTCAAAGTTCTCGCGGTTCATGTGCGCCTGAGAGCTCAACAACTCGATTCTCAAAATGCCAAGTGTTTTTTGCTGGGCAGCCACCTGTAATTTATAGGGCATTTTGAATTCAAATCCGACTGTTCCCCCCACATTCACTTCATTAATGTTGGATTGGCAGCACATTTTCAAGGATTTGATCCATAAATTCAGTCTTAAATGTCGGTCGCCCACTCCATTTGGCCGCGTTTCTACCATTGAATCATGAACAATGAATTTAACGGTCACTTTCCATATGATCTGCGCGATTTCTCCCTGGGTAGTTCAGCTTCCTTCACGTTGCCGCGAACCCTGTGACACTTCCTTGCTTCGCACAATCCTCCAATCGCGTAGCTCCCCAACCCGGGAATGTAGTTTATAGTCATGTGCCTCCTTTTAGCTTCCTGGAGTGGTAAGACTGTGCTACCTGCATATAGTCACATGGTCAGACCACCGGTGTATGGCTTCAATCGACTGCCATTCACCTTTCCTAGGAAGGGATCTCTATTCAATTTGACCAACTGAACTGCTCCACCATTGGTAATCTCCTTAATGACATAGGGCCCTAACCAGTGCATTCTAAATTTCCCTGGAAATTTATCAAACTTACTGTCATATAACAAAACCAGGTCATTTACCTTAAAGATGCGCAGCTTAATGTGTCAATCATGCCATGCTTTTTCACACTACTTTTGGACTTGTTGGTGAAATCCAGCTAGAAATCTCTCTTCCTCAAGCTCAGCCAGCTGCGCAACCCTCCCTTCCAGGGATTCACAATTCATCATACCCGTGAGTGCCGCTATGCACAAGCTAGGCACAATGTATTCCATGGGCATCACTACTTCAACACCATATACAAGCCTAAAGGGTGTCTGTCCAATCAACTTCTTGCCTGTCGTCTAATAGGCCCATAATACTGCGGGTATGCGTAGGTCCCAATCACTTCATCGAGCATTGAAAACCTTGGTCAGCGCGTCCAACACTTTATTGGATGCTTCCACTATCCCGTTAGCCTGCGAGTGATAAGGTGTGATCGTTCTGGTGATATACCTAAAAATCCCTCTTTACTTGATTTCTACTTAAAGGATTTTAATTAAATGAATATAAGTTGAATATATTACTAAGACCTCTTTTTAAGAATAACAAATTATTATTATTTTAACATATTTTGAATTGATTATTTCCCAATGGCTAGTTTTCAACTATATGAAAACAAGTCAAACCAATAACTAATAATATCATATAAATTAATATATTAATAATAATATATTTTCCATGACAATGATATTTTTAATTAATAAATTAATAATAATATATTTTCCATAACAGCTATATTTTTAAATATTTACATAACACTATTTATTAATAATATTTTTAACTAATTAACCAACGGCTATATTTCAAGGTCTTACCCTGGGCAATGATGCATCCATGCTATTTATTCCTTTAGATTGATTGATTTTTCACCTTGCCCTAAGGATGAACCACATTAGTTGGTTCAAAACTTCGACCTAATCCTATTTATGTGATTAATCTGGAAGACTTATGTCTACATTATGGATCACAAAAGTCTTAGATCCATGAAACTTGTTCATATGAAATTTTTTTTAATTGATCAATTTATTTAGAAGGGGAAAAAGAGCATAACTACTTTGAAAATAAATCTTGACCTTTAATTTGTGTATACTACTAATTATATTCTAAAATAATCCATAGAATTAAATTTATACCATTCACCTAATAATTCATTATAACTTAATAATTAAATAAAAATTATGTAAACCCTATCCCAAAATAAACTTATTTTTTTATTATATTTCACCTATATGATTTATTTTATGAAAGAAATTTTACACTTCATATTATTTTTAAAATTAAAAGTTAGACGGTCCTTTACCCAATAACCAACAATGGATTCGATTGAAAGTTGATAGTGGCACGCTGTGATGGTGGGCGCACAAATGCTGTTAGTGGCATATTACATAAGTGGTTGTAATCGGCAGGCAAGCAAATTGTTTTATTATACAAGTTATATTGCTTTTTTATTTTGGTAAAAGAATTTTTACTTTTAATTAGTTTGAAATTTTTAAAAGTTTTGAAAAATAAATATTAAATTGAATATTTTGAATATATATATATATATATATATATATATATATATATTTTAAATGTAATTGTTTTTTATTAATGGGTTGATGACTAAATTTTATGTGGTTTAATTGAATTGTGAGATATAAAAATTATATTAAAAAAACCACGTGTCATAATAATAATTGTCATTGTAGTCTTTGCACAAACACATGTCAATGTGGATAGTTATCCACCATAATTTAAGTGAGTAGTTGCACCATGTGGATAGCTTCCTACCATAATTTAAGGAAGTAATTGCATAAAAAAATGAATAGGAACAAGATGAAAACAAGTGCAATATAAAGTTTATTAAGCTCTTATTATATATATATATATATTATAAAATTTAAAATAATTAAATACTTTTTGCATAACTGGCCGTACTAGGCAACAATGGTGGCATATTACACTTGTTAAATCAAGATTTGAACCTAGGAGTCTCTATAGTACATAGTTCATAAGAAATATACTATACCATGAAAAAACTATTAATGGCATATAATTTTGAGAATTAGTTTAATCGTAATCTTAAAATTCTACAACATAAAAAATATAATATCTTATATGTTAATATTTAATAATATATATTTCAATTTAGTTAATACTTTGGTAAAAAAATTATAAAAGTATTCTCAATATCTCTAAACTATTCAATATGTATTATTTTATATTATTAATAATATTTTTTTTCTATAAAGCTAGATTGTATTACCTTACATTAACCAAAAAATCATTATATAGTTTACTCATTTGCTGACTTGCATCATTACAACAGATAGTCTCAACCTACTCAGTGGGAAACCAAGTATTTTTTACCATATGTCCATAAAGTAGCAAAACCAAAACTGAAGAGATTGTAATTCCAACAACATCACCAAAGAGTCTATGAACCTATCATAAAATAGGAGTTATCAAAAACCATCTAACCATAATCAATCAGAAGAGCTAACTAGTTCAAGATCTTGAGCACTGAAGCATGGAGGGGTAGAAGATGATGCGATGCACTAGATGTGATGCTTGATTTGATCAAGACGAGTATCCATCCTCTCCATGTGGAAGTGCATATTGCATTGCTTATGTTTCACATCAACCAAATGTGCAAATATGCGATATTGATCTACCTTCCTTTCCATCAGAATTCTGCCTATTAAGGTTTTTATTTTCCGGTACATGAATAAGGCCTGAAGGTAATACTTCCAATATCCCTTGGTATGCCTTGTATTTATGATTAAGAGCCCAAATTATTCTATAAGTTCAGAGTCAAACAATGCATGTTGATCTCTGGGTGACATTGCTTTTAAGTGTTGTATCTCATTTCTAATGTCTTCAGGGATGGACGAGTAATAAGAGTATACTACCTCTTGGGCATGCTAGTGATCTTGGTTCTAGCTCTTAGGGCCTCAACTTCCCTTGCCTCAACTATACGACTCATCATACACTGCCCATGCATAATGAATGGCTAGTGGGGATGTGTCACAATGAAAGAAAAAACAATGTTATGAATTGAAAACCAAGTAGGAAAACCCTACAAAGCTTTCAACTCAAGAACTAAGTTAGGAACTTTATAGTTAGAGTCCCATTGATACACAGATTGTTCAAAATTACCCTTGTAACATGACTAAAATACCAAAATAAAAGAGAACTTGAACTTCCATTTCACAGTGCGCTTGAGGCCCTGCGAGTAGGTTCTTTTCCCAGTGCTCGCAAGAGAAATCTCCCAACAAAAAACATAGTCATACCATTATACCACTTTAAGATTCCAGGAGGACACCCATAGTTCAACTGAGTCAGAGGGAGGCCTTCTTCTAGGCTCGTAAGTTAATGAGCTAGCCTCATATTCATCTCTGGTACAACCGAAGGACCAGGATATTATCCAACATTAACTCTCGCCCCAAGAAAGCACATACCATATTACAATCCGAGTGTTGACCCAAGACACATTTATGGAGTTGTAGAGATTAGCATGGATAAAGCCATGAACAAGACAACACCTCCCTACAATACCCCTTGGAGAAACCTAGATAATAAACCAACTAATAAAATCAACTGTAGAATTTGAACATTGACTATCAAACCGAATTACAAACTCGATTACAAATCTAGAGGACCAGTTGAGAATATGGAAAAAGGCACGATAAGGTTGTAATGCCCTCCTCCCACATCTACCTAAATAACCAGCCAACTGAGGTAAACATTTGACGAAAAGTTACTATGATATGGTTCGACCTCCTAAGTCACCTTAAGGAAGTGGAACTGATGGCAACACACCATACAAACCTTCCACATCAGCAACAAGACTCCTAGGAACCATCCCAACCACTCAAGATGTGTCCCACTTAGTTTTTATACCATTAAACCCCCAAATTCTCACTTGATATGGACAAGCATGTGTCTAGAAGGCTATAGACACTCCCATAACATGGGTATGCATGCGTCTATGGAGTTTTCTACCCATTGATGTTCTCGTGTCTCTAGGATTTAAGCCAATTTTTCTGGCCCAGAGCCCATGTCACTACCCATAACTCAATGACACTTTCAAAATCCATAAATTACATGATGACAAGACTTACAAATCAAAAACTGACTCCAGGACTAGGCGTGACCATCCCCATCCGGGACTGACATTCTGTCAAACACTTGGCTTCAATGCAATGTACAAGAAATGAATACAAGATAGAGCATGAAACACTGATAACTCCTATGAGACTTGACAAGAAGGATGACCACCCTATTTCCTTAACTATGTTGACATCAATTAGGTCTTTCATTCATTACCCGTCCAGTTACAAGTAAATACATGAAATAACCATGTATTTATTGTAATTTGCAATGAGGCATTTTTCACCGAGAATTAATACATCATCTAACTGTTTCTGTCAAAAAAAAAAAAAAAAAACCATGAAAATAACTATTCATATAAACAGTTTTATAACCAACATTAAACCATGAAAATAAAAATGAGATAAAAACCATTAAAGCCACATATTAACAACTACAAAAGCAAAATAACTTAGCTTTTATTAAACATAGGCAAAGTTGTCCAAGTTCGGGATTTCCATGTACCACACGATCATAGACATGGCTAAACCAAATGTTTCTTTCATCCAGTCATCCTCGTGCCATATTCCAAGCATGAATGTGGAATCTCATGGATAAACCAATCCAAAAACAACCAAGGGAATCCAAAGGTCAAACCACCTCCATCCTCACCAAACTGTGATCTCACCAAAACCAACACTGAGATAAAAAAACCCAACCTAGCTTGGAATGCCTCTGGACTCCATCACTATGCTTGAGGAATTTTATGTCTCCTTGTCTCTCAATAATTACCGCAATGCACATTGGATCACTAGGCCCTAAACTGAGACATCAGTCTCTCAATATTTAACACAATCCACATCGGATCACTAGGCCCTAAACTGAGACTCCACCCTTAGGACTTACCGTGTATCCCACCAAAACCAGTCAAGGGATTCCTAGGCCTTTGAGAATTTTCCTTAGACCACCTTCACCATGGATTCTAAAACCATCAGATAATTCCAAATCTCAAAATCGAGAAAACAATCCCATCATACCATGGATATCCGAAAAAGGAAAGGCTAGGATGAAAACCACTGTCATAACCCAGCAAAACCATGCCATCAACAACAAGAGAACCATATGCCAACATGCAAATCCATGCATGTCAAAACCAGCTAGGAAACCACACATGCAATATTTTACCTGCAAGTATTTCCACTGAAGCTACTTGATATTTCTCTTTCATTCTTGATATTTTATTTCCTTCCTTTCCTTTGGTTGTTTTTTCCTTCCTTGCTCCAAAGCTAGAGTGCTCCAAGAAAACTCAAGTGTCCAATAGTGAGAGAGAGAGAGAGAGAGAGAGAGAGACAAAATAATGAGAGAGCTCCAAAATTGAACTAACAAAAGGTTACAGACTGATCCTCAGAAGCCTTTTTATCAATGAGGCCTCTATTTTCTTCATTTTCCATTATTTTCCTTCAATTTCCTCCTCACATGCAACCTATGACCTTTCAACTTCCTTTTCTCCTAATTTTCATTATTGTTATAAATAAAATGCCAAATTAATGCCACTTTTTCTTTCCAAATGCCCTAGTCATTTCCTTTGCCAATTTCCTTAACCATAAAAAACCAATGAACACCCACACTAGGATGTCTTACCCAACATTCAACTTGGAATAAGTATCATTTAACCACAGTCTTATTTTTCCTTTATTAAATTTTATTACATGAACTTTTAACCAGGGGTTTTTATAGACCCCTCCCCCTTGGGGAACATCATCCTCAGTGTTAAACCACACCAAGACCTCAACAAATCTGCTGAAAAGAAAACATATTGCCCATGGATATTTATACCTTAGCTCATTGCAGTATTTACAACAAATGACCTGCTCAAAAGAAAAACATCATGACAACATGACAAGATAACAACCATACCACTTATTGGAACTTTATAACTTAGCTCATGGCGGTATTTACATCCATATACATATGTACATATACCAAAACATCATCAAAATATATGCCAAAAATATACCAAACATCATACCAAAATTACTTTTCCTCAACCAGTAAACAGTGAAGGATACATGGCCTGCATTTGATTCGCCATCTCCCATGTAGGTTCTTCAGGACCAAAGTGCTTCCACTACACTTTAACTTGCTCTATGGCTCTGTTCCTAAGCATGAATTGCTTCTGCTACAATATGCACTGAGGCTCCAGTTGGAATTCTCCTTCTTTCTCCACCTCCAATACAGACCAATCAATAACATGATCAACATCCTTTATATACCTCTTAAGAAATGAAACATGGAAAGCATCATGGACTTTCACTGTTGGAGCCAGTGCAATTCGATAGGCCACTGGTCCAATCCTCTCAAGGATCTCAAAAGGCTCACAATACCGTGGTGCCACATTGGCACATGATCCAATCCTCAAAGAGCTCTTCTTAGGCTTGATGTGTAAGTACACATGCTACCCAACCTGAAACTCCTTGAATGCCCTATGATGGTCCACATAAATATTCTATCTATCATGTGTTTCCTTTATATTCTTCTTTATAACTTGCATTTCATGTTCCATGTCTGCCAAAATATCTAGTCCAATAAGTACCATGTTCACTGGATCACTCCAATTGATGGGAGTATTAAAACTCCACCCATACAGTGCCTCGAAAGGACTCATCCTCAATGACTCTTGATAATAGTTATTGTATGAAAACACAACCAATGAAAGATACTCCTCCATATTCTCTATTGGTGCATCATGTACATCCTAAACATATCCTCCAAGATCCTATTGACCCTCTTTGTTTTTCTATCTTTCTACGGATGATAAGTTGTACTAAAGGCCAAATATGTACCCAAATGTGCAAATAACTGCTTCAAAAACTTGGAAGTAAACTTCACATCCCAATCTAAGACAACATTCTTCGTAACACCATGTAATATCATGATCTCCCTAATGAAAGCATGTTCCACCTCACTAGCTAAGTATGTATTCTTCACTGGAATGAAGTGAGCTACCTTGCTCAACGTATTGACCATGACCATAATAGAATCATGATGTCTCATTGTCCTCGGAAGACCTGTAATGAAATCATAGAAATGACCTCCCAATTCCATTTCAGAATTGGAATAGGTTGTAGTAGACCACCTAGATGCTTACATTCTGCCTTTACCTACCAATAATCCAAACATCTAGCCACGAATTTTGGTACTTCTTTCTATATATTCAGCCAATGGTAGAATTTATTTACTGTTATCGACGTCTTTTGATATTATGGGTGACTTGAGTATGGATTCACATGAAACTCCCTCAAGATAGACTTCTTGATCTCACTGCAATTTGACACATATATCTTGTCCTTGAATCTCACCAAACCATCTATCATAAGACAATATTTTGCATCCTGATCACCTGCACTTGTACTCTATTGTAACCTGTGCATAATCTCCATATACTTGTCATTCCGCCATCCTTCCTGCAATATTATATCCTGTAACTCTGTCCCATAAGAGCTCATAGCAGTTATATCATTCACCTATATCTTCCTACTAAGAGCATCTGCAACCCAATTCTCCTTTCCCTTAATGTATTTGATCTTGAAGTCAAACTCACTAAGGGTAGCCAACCATATAGCTTTCCAAGAATTTAGATTCGGTTGGTCAAACAAGTATCTCAACCAACTATGATTTCTCATCAATACAAATATCCTGCCAAGAAGATAATGCCTCTACATCTTCAGGGTGTGAATAATAGTTTCCAACTCAAGGTCATGAGTCGCGTACTTATTCTCTTTCTCATTCAATTTCTTGGACTCATAGTAGACCACCTATCCCTCCTGCATAAGGACTCCACCAAGTCCTCTTTTACATGCATCTTAAGGACTGGAGCATGGTCAATAACTGCTTCAACTGCTCAAAACTAGATGCACATTATTTTTTCCACTCGAACATCTTACCTTTCCTTTGCAAGGATGTCATAGGATATACAATGCATGAGAAGTTCCTAATGAACCTCCTGTAGTAACCTGCCAATCCCATGAATGATCTCATCTCATCCACATTCTTAAGATCTACCCACTCCATGATGGCCCTTATATTTTCTAGATCTATTGTTATGCCTTCCTTGGAAACAACATATCCTAAGTAATGCACCTCTATCTTAAACAAGTTGCACTTGCTAAGATTGGCATACAATTGATGCTCTCTTAGCAATCTCAACATTGCTGCTAAATGCTCGGAATGATCTTCCTCATTCTTGGAGTATATCAAGATGTCATCAATGAATATAATAATAAACTTGTCCAAATAAGGAAGCAACACACTATGCATCAAACACATAAATGTAGCTAGGGCATTAGTCAAACCGAATGGAACTACACAAACTCATAATGCCCATACTTGGTCCTAAAGGAATCTTGTAGATATCCTCTTCCATGATGTGTACCTAATGGTATCTGAATCTCAAGTCAATCTTAGAGAACACTGTTTCTCCCTTCAACTGATCAAACAAATCATTAATCATTGGAAATGGGTACATGTTCTTGATCGTTACCTTGTTCAGCTACCTATAATCAATGCACAATCTAAGAGTACTTTCTTTCTTCTTTATGAACATCACCGGTGCACCCCAAGGTGATACACTTGGCCTAATGTATCCCTTGTCAATAATCTCCTTTAATTGCAATTTCAATGCTACTAGCTCTTGAGTAGTCATCTTGTAAGGTGCCTTTGATGCTGGTGCTACCCCAACTCAATAGAGAAATATACTTGCCTGTGAGGAGGCAACTCTGGAATCTCTGTTGGAAACACATCCTGATACTGTTGTAATACAGGGTACCTCCTGTAGATTTATACATCCTCAACATATTTACCCTTTTCAATAGATATATGCATTACAAACATCACACAACCTTTTCTACAACTACACTTAGCTTGCATAGCAATAACCATCCTCATTGATGTAGTCTTCTTCTTTCCCTGCAAAATTCTCTTTTCCCCATTATCATCCAAACACTCAATGGCCTTGTCGAAGCAATTCACTTTGGTCTTGTGAAGGTAAAACTAATCCATACCCAAAATCATGTTATACGATCCCAATGGCAGTACATTCAAATGTGATATTGTAGGCATACCATGTAACTCAGCTCCACGTGCTCTTACCCAATGGTGACCTCTCTTCTTTGTACATGTAGCCAAATCTACCAACTAAGATTCTACATGCACTTATTTTCTCAAACCACACTTATCGACCAGGTCAGGACTAATATAACTATAATTAGATCCAGGATCAATCAAAATAGAAATAACTTGATTACAAAGCTTACTGTTCATTTCAATGATATATGTATGATGATCCTCTTGTATGTTGTCCACAATTACATAAATCTGAGGAATGATATGACCAACATCCCCAAATTTATGCGCCTCCTAAGCACTATAGATCTAGGGTTTACCACCCTGATACTACAAACAATCCCTCATACGATGATCCTTACCACATATCCAACACTACAATGGTGCTCTACCATTGCCTCTAGTCTGCTTCTCTCCATGTCCCTTCTTAAATGTATTAAACTTATTGTAAGTGACAATTTTATTTCTCACCTGCATCTTGAGGTCTTCCTCACTTTGGTGGCCATTTTCCTTTAACTTTCTCATTTCCTTTCAAGTCACGCTTATGCTCAACTTTGAGCTTTGATTGCTCATAACAATGTTTCAACTTTCGGATGGCCTCCTTCAATGATCTAGGCTCATCGAACTCAATCTGGTCTCTGTGTGCTACAAGCAGTCCACTAATGAATCTCAAAACCTTGGCCTTCTCCTCCTTGAGGTAAGGCACGCATCTCAACAACTCTAAGAACTTGCTAGTATACTCATCATCTTTCATGGAACCCACCTGCAACTCATAAACTCCTTATCTTTGTCACCATAATACCTTTTCAACAAATATTTCTTCTTAAATAGCCTCTCACTCATTCCAAGGAAAGTCATCTTCATGAATACCTTTAACATTGTAATATTCCTAATTAGCTATGGCTAATTGGAATATTCGATTTTGTTCGATTTTTGCCTTCTATAGTTATTTGTAAATAAACAGTGAGGAAGGGGGGGAACATAACTCACTTTAGAATAAAAAGTCACTTCTTAGGTAGCACAATGTTGTGACTTAGGGGAACCAAGGGGGCCAAAGGGGGACGCAGAAATGGGGCCCACACAGACACATGGAGGGACTGCGCAGGAGGGAAGGAACACATGGCAAGAAGGGGATCACGCAGGAGAAAGTGAGCCTTGGGATTGTGAGAGGCAGAGGCTATAAAATAGAGAGGAACCCCCTCATTTCGGATCATTATGGTTATGAGCATTTGTGATAGTGTTATAGCTCCAAATCTCACCAGTATGGTTTGTGATGCTTCAGCCATGGCCTAGGGCAACCCCTCCTTCCAGACCTGGTCATATATCTAAAAAACAGTGTTTTATTCCCTGTACGCGACATTGCCCTGAGTTAAACGCGTGTATACGCGGGTTCTACATAGCTAACCCGCGTATATGTATTAAAACACTTAAAAAATATAAAAATTCCTTATTTTCGGGCGGAGATCGCGGGTTTCACCTGCTGATCCCCTGTTAGTGCCCGTGGCCTCAACTGTCCCCAACCAATTCCTAACTAAAAAACTACTTTGGAGTTGGTATAAAAAGACATCAAGGGGAAGGCCTATGGAGGAGAAATCATTGAGCAAAGTTATTATACTGATTTTCTATCCCCCTGATCAGGTCTGAAGTCCTTTGTGCCTTCTGCACTTCCCCCATTTTGTATAGGAAACCCTTGTTTCCTTTGTGTTTGGATGTTCATTTTTCCCATC
>APFE031427705.1:0-33261 GCA_000404065.3 Pinus taeda
CTTTATTCATATACCATACGTCTCATTTATTTATATTTTTATTAATTTACCATACCTCTTTTATAAATATGGTATTTGGGCCTTTGGCCCATAGGATTTCACTTAAATAAAACCTATTCTTGCAAATGGGCGAATGGAAGGTTGTAACTTCTAATTTCAAGGGCTAAATTTACCTTTTTTACCCTCTCCCTTAAAATAAGGTGGGCTATTAGAGGTGATTTGTAAAAATGTACTATGATACAAAATATTCGCCCACTAAAAACTTAAAACCCCTTAATTTCGCCAAAGGGCGAACATTCGCCCTTAAAATCACCCCTAGAAAGCTTCCTCTGGTGTGATCATATCAAGTATCCTATGAGGACTTTGGTTCTACAAGTAGACTGTGGTGTTGCATACTTATGCACATATATGACATAATGACCCCTGATCATGCAACATGGCTCTTGCTTCTCCCATGATGCTCCTATTCTTTGTCTCAGCTACCCCTTTCTATTGTGGGTTATTGGGTGCTATCATTTCTCTTTGAATACCTTCTTTCACACAAAAACATTCTTGAAGGCATGTTGTGACATAGGCAAGTTCCCTTTGTGAATAAAGGCAACCCCTCTAGCCCTAGAGTTGGTATAGTCACCACAAAGACAATACCAAATAAAATTTCCTTAGAAGGATGGTGTTATGAAGACCTACCTTCAGTTTGGCAATCGATGAAGTCCTCGTCATGTTGCTCCATATCTTGTTCTTCTAGTCACTTAAACCTAAAAGCAACATGTAGAGAAACACCACAAACACAATATAAAGTGACCAAACAATCTACTTGAAGAGTTAGGGAACCTCAAGCTATCGACATACAATTCAACATACGATATAGGAAACAAGCTATTGATTTGTATTAATATAAATCGAAGTAAGACTTACAATTGAGCCTTGACATCGTAAGTGTCCTTGAAGGGTCTGATCAACATGTCTCCGTAAGCATTCACTTATGAACCGTCTCCCAAGGGAACAAATGACTCTCTCTTTAGTTAAAAAGATTGATACTAGAAAGTTCTCAAACCAACTCTACTTAGCCATATCTCAAGCCAAAATACATGTGAGGCTACTTCCACACTCCAATAACGCTCTCTACCTCTACTCCTTGTTATGACATATTTGGGCACTGCAACCCCAATCAAATATGTCAATAAACCAAGGGCTTCTATGTCCCTAAAAGTATTGCTTCATACCCTAAAGGAGCAAGTTCATCTGATTACATCATCTCCCATAAGTTCTCCATGAAAAACTGCTCAGAACTGGTCAAAACTAGGCCATCTCACCTGCTCCATTATCAAAGTGCGATGCATCTCACCTAATGCACACGAGGGGTGCAATGCATACTAAAAATCCCTTCTATGGGGTGTGATGGGTAAGAGTAGACAAATGGCAGAGACAATTTGCAAGGTGGATGATCATGGAATCTTCCAGAAACTTCTCTTGTGACACTTACCTCTCTGAATTCACCCAGGGATGAGTAAGAGATCATGAAATCTCCAATTGGAATCAAGAACTATCAGAGAGAGGACACTAATCAAAATCCCAGAATTTGACTCAGCCACCTGCAAATATCTATATATGGATCCCTCATCCCTGAGATCCAGAGGCTGGAATCTTGTATTTTATAAGGAAGTGCTATTGGTTTCTTTGTGGAACATCATAGTGTTGGGTGATCTAAGCTTTTCATGAGGTGAAGAAGGGCTTTCATGCTGGGAAGATGACAATGGGTCAGATCAATGGGTTGTAATCCTCTCTTCTACTATTTCTATCAATAAAGCTATTTGAGTTTTCCTCCAAATTCTTGTATGTCTGAGTTGATATATGTATTTGTGCAGTCAATATATATCTGATCCTATATGGATTATGATTGTAGATCTCTATGCTTTGATGGTATTATGCTGCTTTGACTCTACAAGTGTTCTTTGAAGTGGGACAAGCGAGGAAGGAGTGGCAAATATCTGTCAAAGGGGAGAGGAAACAAGCAAGGCGCCAAGCGAAAGACTGAGGTTGGTACTCTCTACTTCTCTCTCGTCTACTTCTCATAAAGGAAAACATAAGTAACTTTAGTTTGTTTGTTTCTAAGATAGCTACCCGTCTTAGTGGGACTAGCAGCTCTGAATGGACACTAGTTTTCCTGATAACACTCCTCTCTTAGAAACCTGAAGCTACCAAATTAATTCTAGCTATCATCAAGTTACATCCAAGCTAGCTAATCTCATTCATGGAGGAGACATTTATAGGAGGGAGAGGTTCCATAATAGATGGGAGGAAGAGCTTATCTCTTAGGGAGGTTACACAAAAGGTGGAAAAATTATCCCAAAGGAGAGAAGCGAGGTCATCTGACCCAACAACTACCCTTAGGACCGCCCATGAAGTAGTTTCATCTCAAAGTTTTGACGAGTTGTTAAAAAAGTTGTAAAAAGTAGATCGTTGTGGGTGAAACATAGGGGCAGAGCAATGAATTTGCTAGGGCTAGTGAAAACTTGAACATATTTGCGGGTGGGACAACTGATGACCCGTGACGACCCAAAAACTTGGGTAAAAGGGGGTCTGCTTCAAGGATAATGAACTAAAACATTCTTCCTAAGATTACAAGGAAGTTATTGACACATAATTGGAAACATGACATAGAATAGATGTCGGTAATATGGATTGGCAGTATCCGGGATCAGGGAATGCAGGGTCCCTAGTATGGTCACCAACTTGTGACACAGGAAAGTTCCCTCTATAGGTAGAGGCAACCCCTCTAGCGCTAGAGTGGGTCTAATCACTGAAAAGACAATACCAAAGAAAATTTCCTTAGAAAGATGGTGTTATGAAGGCCAACCTTCAATTCGTCATTCGAAGAAGTCCTCATCGTGTTGCTCCAGCTCTTGTTCTTCTAGTCACTTATACTTGAAAAAAATGAAGAGAAACACCACAAACACAATAAAAAATAACCACACAATATACTTGAAGAGTCAAGGAACCTCAAGATATAGACATACAATTCAAGATACGATATAGGATATAAGCTATTGATTTTTATTAATATAAATCAAAGTAAAACTTACAATCGAGCCTTGATATCATAAGTCTCCTCGAAGGGTCCAATCAGCATGTCTCTCTAAGCATTCACTTGTGAACTGTCTCCTAAGGGAACAAATGACTCTCTCTTTAGTTCAAAAAATTGATGCTAGAAAGTTCTCAAACTAACTCTATTCAAACATCTCTCAAGCCAAAATACATGTGAGGCTGCTTCCACACTCCAATAACACTGTCTACCTCTAATCCTCTCTTACAAACCTAAAGCTATCAAATTACATCTAGCTATCATCAAGTTACATCTAGGCTAGTTGATCTCATTCATGGAGGAGACATTTATAGGAGGGAGAGGCTCCATAAGAGATGGTAGGAAGAGCTTATCTCTTAGGGAGGTTGCACAAAAGGTGGAAAAACTATCCCTAAGGAGAGAAGCGAGCTCATCTGACCCAACAACCAGCCCTAGGACCGCCCATGAAGTAGTTTCATCTCGAAGTTTTGACGAGTTGTTTAAAAAATTGGAAAAAGTAGAACTTCGTGGGTGAAACATAGGGACAAAGTGCCGACTTCGCTAGGGCTAGTACAAACTTGACCATCTTTGCATGTGGGACAACTGATAATCCACGATGACCCAGAAACGTTGGTAAAGAGGGGTTTGCTTCAGGAATAATGAACTGAAACATTCTTACTGAGATTATAAGGAAGGTATTGACACATAATTGGAAACATGACACAAAATAGATGTTAGTAATATGGACCAGTATTATCCGGGATCATGGAATGCGGGGTGAGTGAAAAATTATTGTTTAAAACATGTGAAACAAATTCAGCTCCATTTTCGCTCCTAAGAGCCTTCACCTTTTTCCATCTCTCCTTCTCAACTAATGCCTTGAACTCAATTTTTTTTATAAAACTTCATCCTTCTGCCACATGAACAAGATCCAACATTTTCTTGAGAAATCATCAATAAAAATAACATAGTACTTATGTCTTGTTGTGGATACTATAAAAAAGTGTCCACAAACATCAAAGTAGACTTGCTCCAAGATTGCATATGCTCTACTCTCTTGGTCATGGAATGTGTATTTGACATATTTCCCCAATGTACAACCCTTGCAGACATCCTACTGGTTAAGAGGGAATTTTGGGAGACAAGTGGTAATTTGGTGCATGATTTTTAAGGCACCATGGTGTAGATGACCCAATCTCATGTGACAGAGTTCTCTAACATCATGACTCTACACGATTTTAGCCTTACTACTCAATGTATTGAAATCTACCACCTCAATTTTATAAAGGTTCTTCACTCAAACCTCGATCTACTTCACTTTCCCAGTAGTTATGTGTATAAAAAAGGATTTCCATTTAGTGAAAATAACATTATAGTCACAATCCTCCAATACTTCTATAGCGATTAGGCTCTTCTTTAGCCCAGGTATAAACATAACATATTTGAGGTGAAGAGGAGAGGCTTTCTCCCTCTCAAAGGTAACAGTACCAATTCATATAGCATTGTACCGCCCATCATCACCCATTTTGATATGCATCTAGATATCCTTCTCCTCTAGGCTAATGAAAATCTCCTTGCACCTTATCATATGGAACGAGGCACCAGAATCAAGGTACCACACACTTCCCATAACAG
This sequence comes from Pinus taeda, assembly GCA_000404065.3. Lineage (NCBI taxonomy): Eukaryota > Viridiplantae > Streptophyta > Pinopsida > Pinales > Pinaceae > Pinus > Pinus taeda. The sequence continues at coordinate 4,697 of APFE031427705.1, forward strand.
TGTTGGCCATGCATGTTATTAGGGTAAAGTCTAACTCAAATTATGAAGCGAGAGCTTCACCTACTTCTCCTCTTGAAGGCTTCTTGGTAGACTTATTATGTTGACATTTTATTTCATAGTGCCTGAATTAGTGGTAGTGGAAGCATTTTATCTTGCTCATGTCTTTCTTCTTGCCATTATCTTGGTCGGACTCAGATTTTCATTGGTTCTTCTTCCCCTTTCCCTCCTTCCCCTTTCCAATGAATGAAAAATTATCTTCATCCTCAGCGTTAGATGATGTTCCATCCTGATTGTTTCTCCTAAATGCTTCTTGTACCAAATTAGACCGCAATTTTTCCCAATTCGGTAAACTTTCCCTTCCATTCATGGAGTCCTGGTAGTTGTGCCATAATTTTTGAAGTTCTAGAAGAGTTAGGATCACCATGTCATCTTCTGCAAAATTCATACCAACCCCTTCAAGCTCATATCAAAATTTTGTAAGTCTGGAGATATGCTACGAAATAATATAATTCTTCTGCATCTTAATGTTTCAAAGTTTGTATTTTAGTGCCAATTTTCTATGGTCACTACTATTTTCAAATAGCTAAGTCAATGCCTTCGACATAGAAAATGGTGTCTATTTTCAATGGATATTTGATACCACATGGTCTTGCACACATTCCAAAAGAATTCTCCTGGCCTTTGCAACATCCTTCTTCCATTGGGCTAATTGTTGTGCATACGACTATGGAGGTTTTGTAATGTCAAATTTAACATATTCTACCACACCATTATCATCGAGCACTACTTCCATTCAATCCTTCTAGGCTATGAAATTCATGCTACCCTCCAAGGCATACTCCAATCTCAGTCTGTTGAAAAACATCCTCTTGATCTTGAAGAAAAAATGCTACAAGAAAGTTGGAAATTAAAAATTATTGAGAGATAAGTTTGAAATATTGGTTCTAGTGTGAATTCTAAGGCTTTGATACCATGTAAAAAATTTGATAGAATTGAAACTTATAAATAAATTTAATGTGAAATCAAGAGACAAAATTATACTCTACTTATCTCCGGAATGAAATTCACAATTTAGAACAACATGCATAGACAATCAATAAGGAAAACCACAAATACACAGTGATTTCTAGGTGAACCCAACTGGTAAAAACCACTCAATCCTCTTTGCATTAATCAGATGAATAGAGAATCTATTACATTTGCTATCTCTGGCTCTAAGCTCAACCTCCAAAAGAATAATTGTTCTCTCTACTCAATGAACAACTCTACCCAACACTTAGCCAAATATCAACTCACTTGGCCTCCTATTTCTTTGCACAATTCCTGAGGAAATTAACCCCTATTTTTAGGATTTTTCCTCCAATTGATTGTGCAATTCCTAAGGATTGATCATCTAACTGCATGCAACACTTGTACACTCAAACTAGTTTACAACTATTTGTTACATTGCCTTGTCATCTCCACTTTAGCTTAGGAACTCAAATTCTCTACATGCATTAGCTATTTTAGGCTAATTGATAAGTTAACTAACAAATCTATGAGTTATTATGTTGTCCCACTGCACAAATGACCTTCAACTGACTCTAACAATAGTTAGAGGTCATTTAACTGAATAAAACTAAAAAAAATGAATCGGATTACTAAAATTTAGCAATAACACATGCATAACTGAACTCCAAGCCCTCTAACTCAAATTTAATGAGCTAATTGAGTGGCAATTTCCATGTCACACTAGTTAAGTGCTTCCAAGTTGTCCCACTGATGTGGAAATTCAATTTACTCAATTTGACTAAGGCTAAAGTCAAATTGAGTCTTTCTTGCTACATTTTTTCAATAAAAATTTATCCCCATGAATGTGATTAGTATTTTTTTGTCTCCATGAATTATTCAAACTTTTTGAATGCTGGTCTTTTAGATGCAACATTAGTAGAATCCTAATTTGCATAGTTATGAAAAATTTCTGTAAGGATATAGTGATCATGTTCTCTAAGAATGTGCACATTCAATCCCATAAGATCCACTCTCTCCTTTTCCCACATGTATCTCCACAATATATTTATATCATTTTTATCAATACCATAAGTTTTGGTACCTACATAACCTTATTTTTCTATTTTAGGTATCAAAACACGTATACTCACGGTTCAACCTATAATTGTTATGAGAAAAAGATTATGTGCGCTAAATTCTTTTGTATAAGGGTTTAAAAAATAGATGTAACCATATGTTTACCATAAAAAATAATTAGTAAGAATTCTATCAATTATATGAATTGATACATTCATGATAAACTATTTAAAGAGCATGCTTAAGCATTGCCGTCTGCATTGATGGGGCAAACTATAATCGCATCCCGCTATGTTCAACAAGGTAAAATATGCATTTTTGCAAAATTGGTGATTGAGGATGAAACCACATATATCCTTACACAAAAAAAAAAAAAAAATTATAGAAATTAGGTGATTTTTCTCATGTTGATCACATGTTGGGAGAATTTTTTGGAGGAAGAAACTCTAACATGTTTGGAAACAACACATTCAAAGTTTATATACTCTTCCTGTATAACATGCATTATGTCATAAGAGTTGAAACCTAAATTGTATTAAGAGTCCCTATTGACATTTCCATATTTATATGATGGAGTGCTAGATAAGATTTGAATAGTTAATGAATCAATATATATTATAGCATAAAATATGTATCACTTGTAGCATCAATCAACCATCTCATGATCCAAAAACCACATGCATTATTTTGTCACTACTATTAAAAAAAATACTTGCTAAAGTATTTGTCATTAAATATTAAAAACTTAGACCTCTATTTTCACTTTAACAACATTCTTATAGGCTAAAAAAACATATATAAAGTTTGCTACATCCATAGTACATGGAAAAACGGCTAGAAGAATCATAGAAATGGCACAAAAACACTTTATCAACAATGATAAACCAAACTTAGATTTGTTAGCACAACTACATTCGATACAAATGCCTCTAAAAATTATTCATTGTGTTTCATTATAACAATATCTTCTCAATATAATTTCTCGAACGCAACCATTGTGGCTTAATGTGATGACATAACCTCATATCCTTTGAAAAAATTGGATTAGGTGGTAACAATGCTATAGCACCTTTGATTGGGAAAATGTCTATGTAGATCAAGTGTAGGGGATATATCAAATCATATTATATGTCATAATAAAGGAAAAATGATAGTGAAGAAATTTGTTGGATGTGGTGTATATGTACAAACTTTAGTGTTCTGTCATTAATGTAAAGGAAACAATAAGCATTTTTTGTTGTCTCTGTTAAGTAATTTATTTGCATGTGTAAAATTTTATTATCAATCTAGACTACGTAAACTTATGAAGTGAAAACATCATAAGTGAATAATTATATTATATGTAGTATGATCTACCTAAAATGTAGAATGCTTATTCTACAAACATATAAACTTGTAAAATTTCATGAAAAAAATGAAACAGAAGGCAAATCCATCATTGAACAATATCTTACTATATCCATAAGTTTTGAAAATCTTATTGTAGTTAAGTATTCAATATTCAAGATCATAATCTTCCATAACAATAATCCATCAAGTATATATAATATAATTCAATTAATATATAATAGAATTCGAGAAGATAAAATAATTTAAATACAAAAATGAAACACACCACCCCTCATCAATCAAAATCAAGCTTGATCATTCTTGGTGAAGATGACACACTTGAAAACTGGTTATGTTACTAGAACCCTGTTGTCACCAAATTATATCTCGACATGATTTAGGAATTTCTTCTTTCCATGAATCACTTCTAATACAAAAAATAATTTGAGTTAAAAATAATTATTGAAAAAGGAAACACACTTTCATCAATGCAAAGATAACTATAAAATATAGTTGCATAAATGAAAAAAAAAATACCACCATAATCTCACGGAGTGATCTCGATCTCAAAGAATCAAGGAAACAAATTAACTATATCATCATCAAGTTAAATAAAATCACCCTACATCTAAAACTAGAAAGTGACAATCGTTGTGGAACGAAATATTAAGAAGTTTATTATATTCCATCATAATTTGGCCATATGGTCCAATATTCCTCCTCTAGAATGAAGAAGGAATTCTTATTTATATGTAAACTTTATTTGAAACTGAAATAACAAATATCAGATATAAATTCACAAGTTTCTCGTGTGGTTACAACCCTTTTCTAAAAACTAGTAAGCCAAAGATAACTCCAAGATTGTTCCTAATAATTCACAACTAATCTCTTCAAAAACTTCAATATTATTTCCACATATTCTATGATTTATGAATGATCCCAAATCCATGGAAAATATTCAATGGTTGAAGAGGAAATTTGAATTTGAATAAAGTGGGAAAAACTTACATTATTATAGGATCTACCCATTCCTATAATCACCAACAAACTAACCAAATTTCAAAAGGTAAGTGAAAGTATGCTATTTTTATAATATTTAGTGACAATTTCACCTAAAATACTAGCATAAATGCATTGAAAAATATTGAGCCTAATCCCACATATAAGAATTAAGATGGAGTAAATAATAAACAAAAAATGATTAAATTCAAGGGAAGGGTTATGTAAATATGGTTAAACGATATGAAAAGATCGTAATTTTCATGACTCAACATTTCCCTTAATTGTAGATGTTGCATGTCCTCATGCAACCATGTATCTCCATGCCATCATTTTTCTGAACTTATGTGACTAGGCCTTATTCTAAAAATTGCACAATAGGCTAGAAGAACTTGAGTTACACTTGAGCTTCTTGTGTAACAACCACAAGTTTTGTAAGTGTTGATTCTTGTGCACCAATGCTTACTTCTTGAAATTTTCTCTTTTCCTATGCAACAAGAAATTCCACCCCTTATATGTGGTTTTAACATTAGCACCTTTTTCACTCTAATGATAACCCAACAATTTATGCCTGCCAACAAAATCTAAATATGATAGCTCTGCATTCAAGCTTCAATCATGTGATAACTCCTTCAAATATATTTCCCATGTTGTCAATTAGGTTTTATTTTCAATCTCTATAATACTATTTAGACATATAATTCCTATTATAGTTTCTTGTAGTCCTAGGAAACAAGTTGTTACTTATATCTCTTCAAGTCAGCACTCAAAACTCTAGTTTCGAGATTTTGTGTGAAGATTTTTATCCAAACTTCCATTTTTCATGAATTCAAGAACTAAAATGTTTATATATGAACGATTGTGATGTCCATGGAGTGCCACAACATCATTATACATTGCATCAAACTTTTATTTCAAATATACATTATTAATGAATGTTGTTGTTTACGAAGTAGAGGCTTGGGACGAAGCATCCAAAGCACTATAGAAAGTGCTAGTAGTAGAAAAGTCATTTGAAAAATCCACATAATTATAATAAGGAGAAAAATATAAAAAAGCAGAAACATAGTTCAACTACCCTGCCACTCTATATCATCTCCAAACAAATATGCTTCACCAAAGTTTTGACTATAAAGCATGTTTCACTTGGAGAATTTGTTTCCTAATTATTCTTGAGTTGAATATTTTTACAAGTTATAATATCAACCACTCAGACTTTAGAAATGTCGCATAAAAATAATAAACTCAATTTCATATTTAATAAACACCCTATAAAAAATCACCTAAATATCCAACAAGTCTAAATCCTATAGGTGATAGAATGCATAGAAAGTTGCTATAGTTTTGAAGAATTGTAAATAACTCATAAATGTCAATCTTGTTGGGTATGTGTTATACTATTTACATGACTATCCCTCATCCAAACCCAATAAATATCTTTATTAAAATTGAAATTAAAAAGTTTTTAATATTGAAAAATAAAATTCTTGAAAAGAGTGCACAAAATAATATCAAAGAACGAAAACACGATTGATAAAGGAGTTCATCCATTGATTGGACTATGTCTTGGGGTCATCTCCAACCTAAAGTGGACTTTATTTATTAATTCCAACTCATTTACAATCCTTTCACTAATATTCCTACTTCTCCACAAGAAATCGATCAACAAGGCATGAGGACCTCTCCCTTTAAAGGGGAAAACAATCTTCTCCACTCGTCAAGTGACAAGAGTGGGAAAACTAGAATCTCCACTCCAACTTTTACAAAGTGGGAAAACTCTCCGCTTGATAACAAAAGAGTGGGATGTACAACTCTCTATAAAGGGAAATTATTTACAATATCCACTTGATAACAAAAGAGTGGGCTCAATAACTCTTTATAATAGTTGGCTTAACCACAATTTCTCCGCTTAAAGAAAAATGGGAAAAACCTCTCTCCACTCGATAATACAAAGTAGGCACAATCTCCACTATACAAAATGGACTATTAAGGCTTCTCCACTCGAGCAACATAAATTGGGCATAAAAAAACAAAACCCTATCCACTCAATAATACTAGGCACGAGTGACAATAACTCTCCACTCACCAATTAACAAAGTGGGCACACATCTACTTAAGAGTCTTGTCCTCATCACAATTGGCCTCCAAAGATTTCCACTCTCAATGGTTTGCGGTCTTAAACTTGCCTCAAAATACTTTAGCTCTATGTATCATTCAATAGTGACCTATTTGGTGCATTAGAAAAGATATTTATTTATAATACTATGGTGGCCAATCAACCTTGGGTCAAACCTACGACGTTAGCACAATGTACCAAAATTTTGTTATATCCATTTGCCATTGGCCCAATACAATAATGTATTGTGGAGTATTTAGTTAGTGGTCGAATTATATACATCCACCTTCGTGACACATAATAAATGCTTTGTTATAATATAATAACACACATCCCTTCATAATACAACGTATAATGTATTTGGTTGTGTTTTCAAATAGTGATAAATGATTTTATTAACCATATACATCATGGCTATGGCAATCTACTCCACATTAATATTTTCCTGAAAATTGTTTAGCATGTCATCACCTATGGTTGAACCAAATCACACTATATTGAAATATACATTGATGTTATTAACTAGATTTGGTCACTATTATATTTGGTGGTGCTGCCCAGTATGGCAACTCACCACTCCTTTTTTCTTCCATACAAAACAAAACAAATTCAAATATAAATATGTGGTAAAGGCTTAACAAACCATTTCCATGGCCTATTAGTGAGGTGTGTGGCTTATGAATCGAATTTTGTGGGGTTGAACTCTCACTTGTCACCATTGTTGAACATTGAATGAATTTAAGATTTGGACTATCATGTCCCTTTTGAATTTCACTAGAGTGCCACATGGTGCCATCCCATTAGCCCACATGGCATGCACACGTTGATCCATGTTATCACACCTACCAATGTGTCATCCAATTTTTTAGCCATATGAACTACCATGTGTCAACTTATTATTGGTACACTTTTTATCTCTAACACTACCACATCATGTATTGGGGGTGCCACATGCCATCTTGTGGGAGCGCCATGTGGCACTTCTTCCCACTTTGACTCAAAAAAATTGATATCTTATCCATATGAACTCAGTTTTTCCCAATTAAATTGCACTAGATTCGTTGTAACAAACACTACATGGTGGCGCCAATTTTGTGACATTTTGACAACTTAAAATTTTGAGCATTTCTAAGAGCCTCCTGGATCAAACATTCCCATCTAAGGGGATTTTGGTCTCCAAAATATTATAAAGGATATTTATTATCTCATAATCTCAAAATATGAAAATATGGTCATTGCAAAACAGGCTAAATACAATTTGATTTTCGATGATGTACATAGCCATCCACTTCTTGCTCAATTGAGTTAGTGGACTCTCCTCTTTCGACTACACTACTTCGAGGGTTCATTTTGGAATAATGGTCACATATTCCTTGTTTTTTTTCATGACTTTGATTTGGATAGGTGTTGGCATTTCTTTGGGACCAGGTTCTGCAATAGCTTTCCCTTTCCTCCTACTTCCTCCTATTGGCTAGGTGCACACTTTGGTTCAGGAACTGCCATATGATCCTTACCTATCACATCCCCATGTTGGATAGGTGCTTACTTCATTATCCATTTAGAAATTAGGTGAAACTCTGGGTTTTGGAATTCCAGTTCCCAATGATGTTACAATGTGTGTACTAATTTTTGCTCTTATTCCTAGGGATGAATTCCTTTAAACTGGGAAGATCTTGTGGGTGCTTGTCTGGTTATTCAATCATTCTAGTTGCCATCACCTCCCTGTATGAATACTTTATTTTTATAAATATCACCACAAAATTATTAGGTGACTTACAAGGCTACTTTTTCCATAAATTTTGAATGGAATGTTCATCAAGGAAATATTTAGATTCATACCCTTTGCTACCGTCTTTGCTACAGACTGGTTGGAAAGAACTAGAATCACCTCCACTATCACTACTTTGATGTGATGTGTCCTTAGCATGTGTAGGATCTTTTGGTACTAGATTTGGTTCATCAATTCAAGAGGTTTTTACTTCCATCATACTCGAGCATCTTAGTCAAAACCCAATATAATGTATTGATACCTTTCTACCACCTAAATAGGTATTGTAATTCCTTAACCATTTATGCCGATACCTTTTCCTGAGTATCCCATTTTTGTGAGAAACTTCGAACCAATGCCTTTTGTATGCTTTAACAAGCACCAAAAGATTCATATGAACAAGGAGAACAAGGAGAATAAGATGAACTCAAGGTGTATTTTAAATGTTCCTTTCTCTTTGGTGATGATTTCAATTTTCATTCTGCATCATGTTTTGGTGAAGGTTCCCAATTATCGTGCACATAAGGCTTTGGCAAGGTTTCCCAATTACTATGCACATTATGATGGATTGTGCCAACAACTTGATTCTTCTTCACAATTCTTCTTTCCTTTTCCGTAGTGGATCCTTCACCAAATTTCTCCTTAATTTCCTATTCAAGAAGATGCATAACATCTTCTTGTCTTCCCCGGCGATCTTTAGATATTGTCGAAGTTCAAAATATTTTTTTAGGAACTGATTCATGGCCTCAACTCTTGAATTATTTCGCTTTCAAGATTTATTTCCATAGCTTCACTTATCCTGCAATGTCAGTATGCTCTAACACCAAAATTTTTATCCAACCCAGTAAATGTATTTATGACAATTTCAATTAAAAGGTTTCTATTAGTGAAAATTTGAATTCTTGAAAAGAGCGCACAAAGAATATCACAGAATGAGTCATAAAGAGAGCATGCAAACAAGGTTGATAATGGAGTTCATCCACTAATTTGATTACATCTTTAAGTCCTCTTTAACCTGGAGTGGCATTTCTTTATCAATTCAACCCATTTGCAAGCCTTTACCAATCTTTCTACTTGTCCAAGAGAAATTGATCAATAAGGCATGAGGACCTCTTCCTTCAAAGGGGTCAATAATCTTCTCCACTCGTTAAATGACAAGAGTGGAAAAACTATACTCCCCAGTCCAACTATTACAAAGTGGGAAAACTCTTTACAATCTCCACATGATAAAAAAAGAGTGGGATATACAACCTTGGGTCATCCTCCCTTCTAAAACGTATCACATAAGGAATTTATGATAATTTTTCCAATAAAAAGAGCATAAATTCTAGATCCATATTAATAATAGGATCTACATGAGTTTAAAGGAAATACAAGATCCATAATAATATAATCTCATTACAAATAAATGGAAAAAGTAAGTGAGAACCTCAAACCAACCATATGACTCTAACCAAGCCAGAATAAATGGAAAATAATTGTGAGGTTTTTTCTCACACAAAACTAATTTCCCTTTTTACAAATTAAAATGAATAATATGTGAGATTCACAATCTCTTCAAGCATTAATCATTTTCCAAATTTTAATGAAAAATACATGAGTTTCTCATAGTCACTCATAGTATAAATCATTTTTACAATTTTTAATAAATAATGTTGAAAATGGGCAACAAGAAATTGCTAAAATAGAAATGCTAAAAATAGCAGTTTGGGCATCAGTGCTGGATTGGGCAATAGGGAATGAAAAATGGAAGTGCTAAAAATAGAAGTTCTATTTTTAGCAGTGAACTGTGGATTCCTATTTAGTCAGTCCCTGGACTAGAAATAGGAAGTAAAATTCGAATTTGGTCTTACCAGTAGTTTGAATATTAATTAATTAATTCAGTTTGAGTTAATTAGTTAAGGAAAATAAACCTTGAAGTCTTTGTGAGAACATGCAATAATTTCTCCACTGGTTGGGGAATGTGTCCTTGATTTGCCCCACTAGTTGAGGAATTAAGAATGAGTTCTATATTGAGAGGATTAGTTCACTTAGTTTAACTTAGTCAAGTCCAGTTATATAAATTTAACAAGTTGTTAAATTAATGAGATTCAGTTTATTGATGCTTTCATGCGTGTGACAACTAGTATTTTCAGATAACTGAGTATTCACTCATGGATAACTGACGCATGGCAATTCAGACAGAGACCCAGTTGAGATCAAATGGAAGGACAGTGTACTATCAGTTTCTAGGACATTCCTTCTGAATATTGCTTGCATTCAGAAGGAATATTTTCCCTTATGGATTATGTAGTTGGACCTAAGGTTACAACAAGTATGATGTGGCCAATTCACACATGTTATGACATTGGACCCCAATCAAAACTGCGCAAGGAAATAGGAGCTTGGAGGACTTGTGGAGCCTCTATATACAGGCCTAGATAGTCCATAAGCTACATCATCAGAGTACAGAGAGAGCATGATAGCTTTTGAGCTAATTCTTTTTATATGTTGTTGAGGATTTCCACTTGATTGATAATACAAGGATGGGGTTTTAGGCTGGTGCTTTTCCCAGATAAATTCTTCTATGTTATGCGTGATTGATTCCTTCTTATTAGTTATATGTGTTCATGCTTGATGTTTCTCATGGTTGATTAGCGTCCACAAAGTTTATGGTAGATCTAGATATAATATTATGCTTTAGTACATTACATATATTAGTTTGATCTGCATGTGAAATTTCTACATGATATCAGTGAGCTAGCTGATTTGTAGAGAAAACTCTACATGGTATCAGAGCACAGCTGATAAAGGAAGAACAATATACAGGAAGGAAGAATTTTGTGGTTTCTAGATATAGATAGCGAGTTCTTATCACATTTCAGATTTCATGAATGGCGTTCTATGGTTTGAGGCTTGAGTATGCACTTTATGGTAGCTCAAACTATATAGCCTGGAAGGATCGCATGGAGGCAGTATTAGAGGATAACGGGGTGAAGGAATTCATTGATCAAGAAGTACCCAAGCCCTTATGATCTAATTCCCAAGAGTTGGTGGAATGGAGGAAGTGTGTGGCAAGAGCTAGGAGAATCATCCTAGAGGGAGTTCGAGATCACATAGTCTTGAGCCTCCATGGGAAGGAGACTTCGTTTTCGATGTGGAAGACATTGAAAGATCTTTATTAGAATAGTAGTGATTAGAGGAAGCTAGCACTGAAGGACAAACTTTGAAAGATCAAGTGTGAAAAGGATGAGACAATCTCTATGTATCTGAACAAGCTCACCTTATGTAGGGATGAGCTTGCAAGTGTAGGGGTTGTGACATCTGATGATGATATGGTGAGTCTAGCACTCCTTGGCCTTCCTAAGAGCTGACACAACTACCATGACTCGGTTAATGGAAGGGATAAATTGCCAGATTGGGAACGACTATGGTCGGATTTGACGCAAGAGGAGATCAGATGGAGCGCTAGAGACAGTTCTTCATCTATGGAGGATGAAGAGAACTATGCCTTAGCAAGTAAGGTGAAAAAGGGGAAGAAGAAGGTTTCTCTTCTTGGATCCAGTTCTTCCCATGGTGGGAAGAAGGTTGACAAATCGAAAGTACGACATTTTCATTGTCATCAGGTGGGCCATTTTTTTACAAATTGTCCACCAAGGAAATCCAAGAAGGGATCTATGGAAGGATCTCAAGGTGAAGCACTTGCTTCATAGTTCAAGTTGGATTTCACAATCTTTGCATGCATGGCTTCATCCATGGTGGGAAGTGGCTAGTTTCTTGACAGTGGAGCTTCTTTCCACATGGCCAGCGATAAGAGTTTGTTCAGTACTTTAGAGGAGAAATATCTCTAGATGCTCATAGCGATGGGTAATGATGAACAATATAGTGTCTCAGGTGTAGGCATTGTTATTTTTCATAGGGAGCATGGAGCTCGCCTTACCTTGACCGATGTCAAGTATGTTCCAGGACTAAAGAGAAACTTGGTGTCGATCGTGATGCTAGAAGACAAAGGCTATGATGTGGTCTTCAGTAAGGGAAAGGTTTTCCTTAGACACATCATCACTAGATAGGTGAAGCAGATTGGTTCACGGGTCAAGAACCTGAATGCTCTTGAGGTTCAAGATGCATGCAAATCCTTGAGCAGCAAGGCCACTGATGGAGACTTGGTGGTTGAGAGGGAGGGTATATTACCTCTCAACATGCAGCGCTAGAAGAAGTCTAAGACAATTGTGGAGGAGCCATGATTGGTGTAGCAGCTTCCGGAGGTTGTGGAGCAGCCACAACACGGGAAGATGAATTGAGATCAAGTAGAGACATATACTCATGAAGAGACCTCCAGTAGAGGGAAACTTCGAGCCCTGTGGGCAGAAGGATCACATGCAGCCATACCTCCAAGTAGGAGGTGGGGTGATGTGGAGTGATCGTCCTAAGGAGGAGGGATAGGATCCTTAAGGTACCCAACCTCTTTTATTCAACTTTGCTACGAGAGCCCCGATGTGGAGTAGTAGGAACTGATTGATTGGGTAGAGACAGATGTGGATGGAGTGGTAAAGAGAGCTACAATGCAGGGAATCCCAAGACAGTGCAAAGCATGTAGGCAGCAGCAATGCGAGAGGCACAAGTGTGTTGCAAAGTGCAGGATAGCACATATAAGGGTGCAACGGTGCGAGATGCATGGAGTTTTGCAGCAGCTCAGAGGTCAGAGAGGGAGCACTTGTCACCAGCAGGTAGAGCTTTAGCATCAGAGTATGTTTCTAGCCCAATAGAGAGGTCAGTTGGGAGTTTTATTGTTCCGAGAGTTGTTGGAGCAACTACACTTGGTAGGAGGGTTGCATGCAGAACATTCCAAAGGTACAGGATCGGGTTCGAGTTGAAGCCTTTCTTGTTGAGAGGGAGTGTTGAAAATTGGCAACAAGAAATTGCTAAAAATAGAACTACTAAAAATAGTAGTGTGGGCATCAGTGCTGGATTGGGCAATAGTGAATGAAAAATGGAAGTGCTAAAAATATAAGTTATATTTTTAGCAGTGTAGTGTGGATTCCTATTTTAGTTAGCCCCTGGACTAGAAATAGGAAGTAAAATGCAAATTTGGTCTTACCAGAAGTTTGAATATTAATTAATTAATTTAGATTGAGTTAATTATTTAACGAAAATCAAACTTGAAGTCTTTGTGATAACATGCAATAATTTCTCCACTAATTGGGGAATGTGTCCTTGTTTTTCTCCAATGATTGACGAATTAAGGATGAGTTCTATATTGAGAGGATCAATTGACTTAGTTTAACTTAGTCAAGTCCAGTTAGATTAATTTAAAAACTTGTTAAATTAATGAGATTCAGTTTGTTGATGCTTGCATGCATGTGACAACTGGTATTTTCAGATAATTGAGTATTCACTCATAGATAAGTGATGCATGGCAGTTCAGATAGAGACCCAGTTGAGATCATATGGAGGACTGTTGCACAAAAATTGTCACTATGACATTCTGAAATCTGTGTGAGTCTATCACCACTCATACTTTCCTCCTTTGCAAGTCTTAAAACTCAATTCTTCATGTCAAGCCTTGAAAATAAGAGAAAGACGTTCAAAATCTCTAAAACTTTGGTTCTGAACTTTCTCTTAGCATTACCTGTGGTCTCGCACTTAATGGTCATGTCCCCTGCGCACCTAACTACTTTGTCTCTGTGTATTGGGTGTAGACCCCTGTAAAAGTCAAAAAGGTGCAAGTACATTCTTAAAATCTCACTTTGATTCATTTCTAGAAGCTTCTAGAAGGAATTTTGAGGTGGCAAGTTCGCTTTTTAAAGGTTCATGCATCCCATACATTAAGGAGCTAACCCCTTGATGTGAGGAGCTTATCCCTTTGAAGGAGGACTCTATCCCTTCAATGGTGGACCTATAACCTCCTTCGTTTGTGCTACAAAATGAAACATTGGGTTGGTTACTGAGGAGGTTGAAAGCTGAATATTTTTGAGGTGAAATGCTGCTGGAACTTAGTCTTCCTAATTGAGATTTTGAGAGGAGAGATTACATACATTTTTGATCTCATTTGGAAGAGATTGAGGCTTGTCAAAGTAGAGGAGATTCCTGTTTGGACCCTGGGAAGAGCTTGTACAGCATCAAGGCACCAAAGGTTGTAAAGTTCTTCTATTTCAAAGTTAATACAATCAAGTTTACTTTTCTTAATAAGCTGTGTTTTATGGTTTATTTAGTGGATTCCTTGATCACCATGATGAACATGATTTGTTATATTAGCTATGAAGGTGTTATTTGATGTGTGCTTGTTTGTGATTGCAGGTTCTTAAAAGGAAACTCTTTCGGACGGTTGGAGCATGAATGCCACAAACTAGTGTTGGACTTAAGGTAGGGCCTAGACACCTCTTTAGTTTTTATTAATGAATCACAATATGTTTAGAGAAAGGTAGATTTGCTTGTCCTTCTTGTTGCTAGGTATCTATTGATACTAGGGAGATCAGCCTTATCCATAAGATTGATTTATCCAGCCAACAAATTGGCGTTTTATTTTCCTTTGTCTTTGACTTGAAAAAATTGTTCTTGTTTCTTTTTTTTGCTTGATGTGTGTGGGATTGGGTAGTGTTTAGGTTCTAGATTGTTTTTCTTGTTTTTTTTGAAATTTTCAAGAGGACCATCCGTTATGTTTATAATACAGTGTAGACATCTGGGCACTGTTCGTTTAGTGCACAGAGTGGTACCGTATTTGGTTATACTGAAAGCCTGCGGACCCTATCAAAATTTTTGAAAACCTAAAATCTTTTCATCCAGTTAAGTTTAGGATTTATTTACAACTTTTAGTCTCTGCTCAGATCTGCATGTGTCCTGTCAAAAGCCTCTTGCGAGTAAGTTCCATTGGTGTTTTTGTTTTATATGATTTTATAGAAGTTTTGCATACCTAGATTGGTTTTCACTCAGTCTCTGTAGTGACTTAAATATTGGAAGCCTAAGAAACCTTAGATCACCCTGGCATCTTTTAGTCTTCCTAATGAGTCTGGGTGGTTTGTGAAATCTTCCCTTGGTGAGAAATAGATTTCGTTTTCTCTTTGCAAAACTTTGAACGAACTTGCTTGTAAGTTTTGAATTTCATTTTTATAAAAGAAAACATAGCTGGGTGTTTTTCGATTGATTTATTATTCTGAACGAATTAATCCTTAGTTTACTAGATAACTAAGTAAAATGTCCTCAAAAACATTTGAATATTTTTATTTCGATTAGGTTTTTTAGAAGTTCCTTAGATCTCAAGATTAATTTTTCATAGTTTTTAGTGTTTTCTAGAAATCGTAGATTCTCTTTTGAAAGAATTGTTTTTTGTAGTTTTGAGTGTTGAAAAAGAAAAATGGATTTATTTTTGTGATCTTAATTAGTAGTCTCATTTTGAGTTTATTGAAAAAGACAAAAAGTTTTTCTTTTCATTTACATGTTTAAGGAAAATTTTGTTTTCCAAGGAATTGCATTCTCAACTCTTTCTTTTAGCTAGAATTTCATTGAAGGGAAAACATATTGTTTAGCATTTTAGGCACATTTTTTAGTGCTTTTGGAGTCGATTTTTCACACCATCAAAGTTTCACCTCGATACCTATTGACTTAAGAAACAACCCATAAAAATAATACTTAATTAAAATTGATCTAGCAATCTTTTTATTTCTAGGGCTCTTATCACCAATATAGTTTAAGCTAGTATCTTGGAGTAGGGAGTAATTAACTCTCCAAGATAGTTAAAAAAAACAAGTGGCTATATTTTGCGGTAGAAAATAAATCCAACTGTAATTGATATAATCTGGGAAGCTCCTCTTAAAGAAGTCAATCACGAGATCATGTCTGAACCTTTGAGACAATCAAGTCTGTCTCATTGGGAAAGATAGTAGATTTGCACGTATTAAAAATGGTAAACCTCGTATTAACCACTGTCGAGGAGCCTGGGATCACTTGTTGGTAAACCTCGGATTGATCATGTTGAGGGGCCTTCAAGGGGATTGAGCTTTGCTACTCTGCCCTTGCGCGTAGATCGGATCGTAGACTATTTCCCCAGTTGTATTTGTTATTGTTGGTAACCTTAGTGACCATAATCTTAAGATTCTTTCCTAAGGTGACGATGAAGGACAGGTCTCATTGTACCTGGAGCAGATGTCGACTAGACTCACTTGGACTCTTTAGGGTTTTCTCTTCACTCGAGACGATTTTGTGAAGAAACTTGTGCTAGTCTGTTTCATTAAGCAGGTTGTCGGGGTAACTCTTCCAACCACTATTTCTGTATTGAATTCTGCGACATTGGATTTCATCACCAACTAGCGTTTTTGGTACAGAAAGTTACTGTTTGTGTGTGGTTTGAACTCTTAGAATTTTTAGGCGTGTGATTCAATTTTTTGGGTCTTTAGAGACTTTAGGTGGTTTTATTGAGATTTTCTTTGTTTGCGTGTGAAGTAATTAAATATTTAATCATGGCTGAATTACCGAGACAATCCCGTAGACTTCGAGGGCAACCTCCCGAATATACACCAAGTCAACTTGAAGGGCTATGAGCTCTTGTATCACCTAGTGACAATAGAGTTGGGTCACCAGAAGCCAGTGACTCATCTTTAATTATTCATCCCGATTATCAAGTTCAAGAAATAAAGTATATTTCTGAACCAATTTCATTTTCTGAAGTTACTGGTAGTATTTCTCCTACTAGTGAATTAATTGAGGAACCTGAAATTTCTAAACCTGAAACTGAACCTACTGCTACTCCATCCTCAGGATTTTCTTCTCCAACTTCTAGTGGTCCCGGTTCACCCAGGGTAGGAAGTGTCATTACCCAAAATCTTCCTTCTGTACTCATTTCTATTGAAGAACTTGTTAGTCTGGATGAAGATACAACTCTCCGTGAAAATCAACCAAATTTAGAACATAGGGAGGTTGAATCAATATTCTATAGTCCTTTTAGAAGTGACGCTTGGTACGTATCATTGACGAACTTTTTAGAAATCTGGGTCTTTCTTTTTCACCACCTCGTATTCCTTTTCATCCTATGCCTAGAGGTTACTATCCTGCTTCGAATATGTCAAAACAGTCATCCATGTTTTCCCAAACATTGGAGACATTTTTATATGGTGGTCCTTCTGTTCCTTCTGCGTATCAGTCACTCACTGGTATTTTTTTAGGAGCATCTCCTCAACCCATTGAACATGGGATATCAACTGGTAATAACACAACTCCACCGTTGAGTGTGGAAGAAATTCTTATGATGTCTGGTACTATTCCAAATCCGCAACCTCAAGGTAGTCAGTTACCATCTGGAGGGCAACCTCAAGGTAGTCAGTTACTGCCTTGAGGGCAACCTCAAGGTAGTTAGTTACCATCTGGGGACAACCTCAAGGTAGTCAATTACTGCCTGGGAGGCATCCTCAAGGTAGTCAAATACTGCCTGGGGGGCAACCTCAAGGACAGTACATACCTTTGGGACAATACATACCTCAAGGTCAACCCCAGACTCAATATATACCTCAAGGTCAACCCCAGTATCAATATGTACCTCAAGGTCAACCCCAATTTCAGTACATGCCTTAAGGTTATTAACCTCAAGGTTAGTACCCAACTCAAGGTTTCCAACCGCCTTCTGGTCAACCATTTGTACAAGGAGTTGGAAATGTACCTCTTAATTATCAGCCCTACAGTCAACCTAGTTATGGTCCTCAATATGCTCAACCTTTTATGGGTCCATACCCTAGAATGAACATGGTGTGGGATCCATCTCAAACTTAACAGATTTTGCAACCTAATGTGCAATTATCAAGTCAACCTGGACAACCTTTGGTTTCTGGTCTAACCCAGCAACCTATCCAGCCTACTGTTCAAACTTCTACACCTGGTGTAGTTCATTAGGCTGGGCCTAGTTCACCTCAAACTCCACCTCAAACTACTGCTGCAACTACTGTAGCTTCTGTTCAATCTACCCCACCTACTTCTGGAGTATCGACAGCTCTGGTTTCTATTGTTTCTGCATCAACTCCTCAAACCTCTTTACCACAGTCAGGACCTACAGTTCAGACTTCGGTTCAGATGCCTATAGGACAACTTGATCTAAGTACAATTGTCACAAGTCAACTGCAATTCACTTATCAACCGTACTAGGGACAGTACCAATTCGGTCCTGCTGTTCAAAGCCTAGTTTATCAGTATCAACCATACCCTAGATATACTTATCAGCAACCTCAACAACCGCAGTATGGTTTGGCTAATCTTGGTTTTCCAGGAGGATATAATATTCCTAATGAAAATCCAATTCTAGGTTATCCTGGATATCCTCCTCCTGGAGCTCGTCTTGCAACCCAAGGTTTTTGAAACCATAACAGTTAGTTACCTTTTATTGCAACTTTGGATTTACCTGATTTTTCGCGCCTTACGAACAATCCAATTTACTATCTTCCGTATTGGCCGCCAATGCTTAATAAGTTGCCCAGTGATATCCCCAAGTTTGAGGGTAAGTCAGGAGAAGATCCATCAAATGACGTGATGACTTATCACCTCTGGTGTGCATCCAATTCCATTATCAATGATTCAATTCGCTTATGTCTTTTTCAACGCACTCCGAATGGTCTTGCTGCCAAATGGTACATTGAGTTATCACGAGGCTATTTTTATAATTTTAGTTAGTTAGCCACCTCTTTCTTAACTCATTTTCAATTTCCCGTGAAATATGAAAATGGCACGGAATTAGTAACTTCATTAAGACAGTTAACATCCACATATATTTTAGTTCATATTCATGAATGGCGATGTCGATGATGTTTTGTGAAAGTTTTTATTCCAGATCAAATTTTGGCAGAATGGCTTGTTAAATCATTATTACCTAAAATCACTGAGGATGTAGCTAAGGTAGGAGTTGTTACTGAAGAGAAATTAATTGCTCAAGCTCAGTACCTTGACCTCGTTTATACGCAATCGGGTACTTTACACGAAAAAATCCCCGACCTTCTGAAACAAAATCAAATAACTACAGATCCTTCAGGGTCTCATGCCACTGATGGTATTATTGGCTCAGTTAGTACCATGTTAGCACTCGAATCTGCCTCAGGCTGAAGAAAGGCGAGGTTCGAGGCAACATGAAACCAAGCTCAGCCTCGTAGCTAGCCCTACGAGGATAGGAGAGGGCTCTCTCCAGGTCAATCTCAGCAAAGGGTGATCAATGAGGCTTGAGATGACTAAATTGGTAATTAATTTTAGGCTAGGTATGAAGTATAAGGAGTTTGAAATTGATTTTTTGAAGTTTTGTTGAATCTAAGGGAAAGGCAATTTTGGGTGCAGGGATGAGACACAGTTTTTGCAGAGGTCTACTTGGGGCAAGGTAGGCGATTGTCTTGATGATTTTAAAGAGAATGAATGGCTAGATTTGACTGGTGAGAAGTTAGGAGAGCAAGAAACTTTCAAGGATTCTCCATAAACAGATGAAAACATGGAAAATAAAACAAACTTAAAGGTAGAGCATAAAAAATTATGGATTCTACCTTAACACTTCATTTGTTCAATTGCAGAAGATAAGAGAAGGAAAATGACACACATAAAAAACTTACAAATATTGAAAGAAGCACACCATCAACACATAAAGCCACATGAATCCCAAACAGTACTGCAAAACCCTGGTCTTTCCTTTGCCAAAAATGCAGATAAAATACGTAGAATAGAGTATCAAGCTTTTCCCAAGAGTCCAACCTTGAAAATGACTTAGAAAATACATAATATAGGCAAGCCAACCCATTCCCTTGCCTATAGGGGTCGAGCTCATTATCCTAGGAGCTATTTCAACCAACTCTAAACAAGGCACTACAATCTAGGCAGTCAAAACAACTTGCCTCTATAAGGTAGGAAACCAATTCATTCATTAAATTTTAACTATTTTTTTAATGAATCATCTAGGACAAGTAAGAATGTGCCAAAAGTACATCATAGTTGTTAAATTACATCATGAAAATTCAAGAGTAGTATCAAGAAGCAAAATTGGTCAAAACTGGGTGAATTTCTGAGCTGAACAATCAAAATTTGACCAAAAATCTCTATGCGCCATGCGCCTGAGCTCTATGCATCGTGCACCTTTCAACCTACTTTTGGGGCACTTCTAGACATCCAAATCAAGCTCCAAATAGCTGGTTGGAAAGCCATAGATGTCTTCTATCCAGCCCAAGTGGAATTTTTCAATTTGGAACTCATTTTCCCCCTCAAAATGTCATTCTCCCATAAGTACTTCCTGCTGGTGCAAAAGGTGGCAAAAAGGTTATTTTCATGGTCTTTTTCGGCCTTTTGATCACCCAGAAATTGATGAAATTCTTTGGAAATAGTTGAGCATGCATAACTTACCATGAAAAACCCAAAAATGTAAATTTTTCCTCCAGCAAGTGTCCCAATCTTAAACGTGCGCGTCGACGCGCTACGCGTTGAGCCAAAAAACTTGTTTTTAGGACAAAATTTTCAAAATGACAAAAATTTCTCCGAATTTTCTCAAATTTAGAGTGAAGACCCTCCATCATGTATTGTGCCCCGCTAGTGAAGCCTTGGCCAAAATCTGGAGTGGATCGGGCTTTTTTCGCTGTTTTAGTGCTTTGCTCAATCGCCTCTTTAGAATCTTCATTTTTGCTTTGCAAACGTGCATACGAGCCCAATAATGATTTTTCATATGTCGAAGCATGTCTTTGTCTCTGTTTGACTTTGCCAACAATTTCTCTAGATGAGTGTTCACACGGATGAGCATAGACTCTCGATCAATCGGTGTCATATCACCGGGTCTCTTTCGGGCCAATTCTCGATCCTCACGGATTTGCCGCAGCTCATAAAGTGTATGTTCATCCTCTAGCTATTTGATGCGCTGCTCCAAGTATTTTATCACCCACTTAACCATTTGCAATTTCTTTTGCAGCAAGTCATTCTCAACCCTTTTCTCCCGGATGATCTCCTTTAGCTCCGAGCTAGGAGAGCTCGCATCAACATCAATGATAGTGAAATCCGTGTCCCGGCCTCCTGAAGGACCCTCATCATGCATAGGCCTCTTTCCCCTGTCCTGGATCTGTACCTACGCCGAAGAAGAAGGCGAGAACCCTTCCACATGATGTGGAGATAATACTCACTGTGCTGATGGAGTCAACGAGACCCCTTCCACCCCGGGTGGAGATAGTACTCGCCGTGTAGATGAAAATAAGGCCATGTGGCCTCGCTGGTATGTCACATACAGAGGAGCACTTATATGCTTAGTCTCAGGAATATCTGGCTGGTGTGAAGGCACTCCCTCATCATGAACTATCTCGGGAAGTGGCTATGGCGCTGAGAAGAATTCACAGGAGACGAAATCCTCCCAAGTAATGCCCTGCTATGTCAATTGATGTATCACTATGATTTTGATTAGCACGTAATGATATATGCTTCTATGCTGCTGTGCTAGGGTCTTCGTTTGTACTAAAGTCACCATCCTCTCTATGTTGCGACACATGAAGTACGGAATGTTCATCATACATACCCTCGTGAAATTCATCAACAAACAGACATGGTATGCATAGAGACGCGAGAATCTGCCCTAGCAACTGAAATACGGAATGATGAGTTTCATCAATGGTGTAAACTCATCCCTCGGGAATCTGAAAGGAAAAAATGTGCTCAAGTGTCTCATATACCCAGGTTTGATGTATGGCTCATAGTAGAATCTGTCTAATTGTTGGCGTTTGCTCCATTCCTCTCCTACGTTTGGTATCCCGGTGGCCTGAGCAATAATCTCTGGTGACAAGGTGAAATTTACTCTGGCGAGGTTTACATGGCCATCATGTAAATGTAGAACAAATAAACGAACTAGTTCATGATGATGCTGGCTTTGTGAGATCATCTCATAGTATTGGAAACATAATCGACGCTGAAAACAATCCATTGCAAGTGGGAAAGCCTATAATTGAGCCAAAGAAGTAGGCTCCTCCCTGACATGTTGACCACCTTTGCCACTTTTGTGATACCTCCGTGGCACATTAACCTCCGGTGTAGAATCACTGTCATACTCCTGCTCATAGACTGACTCTGTCTCTGACATGACTTTGAAAGCAAGATAGCTGGAATATATATGCTGATATATAAAACTGTGTGTACAATTAAATGCAAATTGTTCTTTGCTCTAACAATGCTGTGACCAAGGGGAAACAAATGCACAAGGGAATATTAGGAAAGGGAAAACATTAGGGAAATAGGGACTTTGGAAATAAAATGTAATTAGGGAAGGAAGGGGAAATGTAAATATTGGATTGGGGTTTTGGGATATTAGGTAGGATTAATGTGTTTTTAATAGAGGTGAGGGACTAGGATTTCAGGGATTGTAGTGTAGGATTAATGAGGGAATTAATGGGGAAGAATAATGGGTGAATTTGGGAATGAGAAACAAAGGGAAATGGGGGAAAACACAACCTTGGTTACACACTCTTCTCAAACCCTACAACACTTTTTTACATTAACAAAAGGAGGGCTTTCAAACTTGGATCTCCACAGCAAACATTCATGAACCCATCACATTTACCATTAAAAAACCGAGCAAAGGTAATGGAGGTGAGCCTACCTGACTATTTGATGCGAAGAAGAGGCGATTTGATGAGTTTTCCAATCATTTTTTGGCTCCAAACTATAAGCGTCAAGCGCCTTGCCCAGTGTGTTGCACGCTCCAGATGTGCCGCACGGTTGTAATTGCGCAGCCAATGCGTCGTGTGCCTAACCCAGTGCGTCACGTGCCTAAAAATTGCTCCAACCTCCACTCAAACTCCCAAGTTTGTCTTGGAACGATTTTCTCCAGTCTTAGCATGTACAATGATTTGAAATTTCATTGAAATATCTTTATAGAGACTCCAATTTGATTTTTGCTTGGTCCATAACCCATTTTCTAATGTTTTGTCTTTGACACTTTTTCAGGATTAATAGACTTCTGACTTTTTGTTTTCCTCCTTAAATTTGGTTGAACTAAGGATTTCTTTGACAATTTTTTGCAGGGATAACTGTGATATAATCTGGCAAAGGAGACCAAGGTTGTGCCTAGACAATTCAAGAATTGAAATTTTTGAAAATTTATTACAAAAGATGAAATGTCGACTTATCTTCAAAACAGAGTTTTGAAAAGAAGTCCTAATCTATCTGTATAATGATAAAAATCATTGAGATAACCACCTGTCGAGGACCTCCCTCTAGCCTACTAGCTTTACTAGACTCTGTAAGACCAAATTGACTTAACCCTAGACCTAATGACCGAGAACACTTGTCATGACCTATAAATATGACCTTTCAAGATTTGATTTTTATGAACAGACCTAAACCAGCAGTGCCAAACATGAGGGGAATGAGTGACACAAACCATTCCGTCAGAGTTATGGCATGCTTAACGAAATGAAACTGATTGAAACTGATGGGACACCTAAACTTCATGCAAAAAAGATTTTTGATCTCTGACGGAGGGATAACTAGACCGACTCTAGCAGGGCAATACATAGGCCTAGCCTATAAAATTTCCAAGTTGTGGCAAGAAACTAGGGTTTGTGCAAAAATGAGGAATTTGGGGGATATCAGTGATGGGAAGTGTTTAATAAGGTACATGAAGGATAGGGGAAGGTGTACGAATATCTGGATACAAGTCTTGCTAATGATTTGAACATTAAAGAGAAATTGCCTTCAAAACCCTAGGAGAGGGAAATGAACCTTGCCTAGGCGCAACTGAGGCATGACCAAGGTGTGAAATGACCCAATGGAACCTGACATGATGATAACAACCTTCTGAATGATGATAGACTCAACTGAATGGTGACATGGACCGACATTTGGGAAACTTTGAAAGGAGTCAAAACAAACCCTAGACCTAATGCCTAGTGACCAAATTTTGCTTGAAGGCTCACTGAAATGACAAAATTTGATTTTGACACCTTAAAGGCACTTGTAAGAGCATGTTTGATCACTGGAGGAAGGCTGCAAAGACTGACACTAACATACCAAAAGCAAGAAGAAATATTCGAAAAATTCTTCTCCTATTATAACTTTACTAGATTCCCCAACAGGAGATTCTTCTGCTGAAATTCCTGTCGATATCCATGTCATAGAATCATCTATGGCCAAATCAAAATCCGACGGTAAAAAGAAGGGGAAGAAGAAAAATAAACAAAACTCAAAAGAGAAACCAGATAAAACTGAACCTACTGACGAGAAATGTAAACCTTGCTCTCCTTGTCTCATTTGTGACGAGGAGCATTTTGTAAAAGATTGCCCACATCAAGTTGAGTTTTCAAAAATTGTCAAATGTTTTCAAACGCCTGCTGTCTTGAAGGATCCTTTTCCTAATCAAGATAGTAAGATGATAGGTTCTTCCTCAAATTCCTCAGAAGAACCCATTATGTTGATGTCCTATGTCAGGATTGCAACGCGATCGCAAGATTATTGTAGTAAGAATCATGTTGGTGGTAAAGAAGCAGAATCTTCTAATTCAAACCCATCAACCTCAACTCCTTCCGGTTTTGATCTGCTACAGATCGAGAAACCTAACCCAGACTTAGTAATCAAACCGCCTACTAAAGGTATACTTTGGAAGTCAGCTTTCAATTCAAATGTGAGGGCTGCTCAAAACTATAACATTGTTGAAGATTTAGCTATTTCCCCTTCAGCAATGTCGGCTTTGGAGGTGCCACAATCATGCCCAGCACAACGTAAAATTTTATTGTTTGCTATAGGATCTGTTGATATTCAGGATTCCAACCTTATAATCTTTGATTTAGAGAATAGTACACCTCACCTACCTCATCAAATGGGTTTCCAGATCCCAGTGTTAGTAAAAAACAGACCTTACTTTCGGACTGTGATTGATGAGGGAGATTCTACATGTATTATGTCGATCCAGTGTTGGAGATCACTTGGTTCTCCTACAGTCAATCAATCCCCGATGATTCTAAAGGCTTTTGATGGCCGAGGGTTTCATACTTTTGGCATTTTGCAGGATTTACCTATAGGGATTGAAGGAAAAACTATAAATCTAGATGTGGAAGTGGTTGATGCCCCTCTAGATTACAACCTTCTTTTGGGTCACAGTTAGTCTTACACTATAACTGTTGTTGTTTCATTGGTCTTTCGGCTTATCAAGTTTCCTCATAATGGAAAGATCGTTACAATAGACCAGTTAACTCATTTTCATCCGACCCAACCTCTTCTAATAGTATCCAACATGTCGGTAAAACAACTATGCCTTACAAGGATGTTGGGGTAGATTTGACTAAAGATTCTGGTTTACTAGGAACTTTTTCATTTCCTCCTTCTAACGTATCGCCTTGTTTTGCAACTATTCATATGATTTCATTGAACACTGTTTCTTTTTATGATCCTTGGATCATACCTTCCGATTTTGAGGTGGACTCATTTGGTGATGCAATGCCTTTGAGTCCCTTTGAAGTTGCATATCAGGCTGTACAGTCGTTTTCCAATTCTTGTTCAACCAAATATGATCCAATGATGTGGTCCATGGGGAATCACTTTCAATCTCAACCTCAGATTCAACAACTCATTCTAATCCTATTCATACTGATGAGTAGATTCATGAAATTTTGTCTGTTGATGACTTACCATGGGAAGATCTTCATCATCAATCTTCTTTTTTACCTGAGCTTGATCATTTTGAAAATGATTTCTCATCTATTTTGACCACTGATTATGTCAAAGAACCACAGAATCCATTGCAACATCCTAATTCTAAGTTGAATTTGGGAAATTTTCTCGATGGTTCCTATTGACATTTTAGTGAAACCTGGAATTATTGAAAACATTCATATAGGTACTTCCTGTATGGACGAGGAAATCCAAGCTTATAAATCCCTATTTCAAGAATTCCACGACGTGTTTGCCTGATAGTATGAAGAAATGCCAGGAATCGATCCATCAATTGTTTTCCATGAAATTAAAACCTACCTGAATGCTAAACCTGTCTGGCAATGTTTGCGTCAGATACATCCAAGAAAAGATGCTGCTATTAAAGTTGAAGTTGAAAAAATACTTCGAGCAAGTTTCATTTATCCAATTCCCTTAACTAATTGGGTATCGAATATTGTTCCTGTTAACAAAAAGTAAGGAATGATAAGAATATATATTGATCATAGGGATATTAATCGAGCTTGTCCTAAAGACAATTATCCAACCCCCTATATCGATCAAATCATTGATGATTGTGCCAGCAGTGAAATGTTCTCCTTTATAGATGGTTTTTCCGGTTACAATAAAATAAACATACTCCCTGCTAATCAACCTAAAATGGCTTTCATTTGTCCATGGGGGACATTTTCTTATTGTAAATTTCCTTTTGGATTAAAGAACGTCGGAGAAACTTTTCAAAGGAATATGTCTTATGCATTTCACGAAATCAAGCATATTGTGTAGCCTTATCTCGATGATTTACCTGCTCATTCATTACATAGAGCTGATCATCTCACTCATTTACGAGCAATCTTTACTAGATGTAGGCATTATCAAATTAGGTTGAATCCACACAAATGTGTTTTCTGTATAGAAACGAGTCATTTAGTGGGATTTTTTGTCTCAAAAGCCGGCATTCGTGTCGATCCATTGAAGGTTGAAGCTATTGTCAAATTACCTCCACCTTTGACTCTTCGTCAACTTCAAAATTTGCAAGGGAAAGCAAACTTTTTATGTCATTTCATTCCTAACTACGCCGAGATAATGAAAGGTTTTACCAGGTTGTTGAAACAGAATACTCCATTCTTTTGGGATGAGATAGCTAAAAAATCTTTTGATGCACTTAAACACGCGTTGACCCATGCACCGTTATTGCATCCTCCCAACTACAACCAGGATTAATTTTTGTACCTCGCCGCTTCTCATTCCACCATTGGGATAGTTTTAGTTCAGGAAGATGAATTCAAGAATGAACATGTGATTTACTATCTTAGTTGAACTTTGAATCGGACTGAGCTTAAATATTTGCATGTGGAGAAATTGGCCTTGGCAGCTATTTAAGTTGTCCAAATATTTCGTCACTACATCTTATTACGCAAAACCACGGTAATTTCTGACTGTATCTGGTGGCCTCCAGTATTGTAGCAATAATGCTACAACTCCTGAGGCTTCCTGTCTCTCATTTTATCAACCCGGTTGTTCGTACAAACTTGGAAGCGATGGTGCTATATGCACAAGTACTAGCTCTTATCGTAGCTGTCACTTGGTCAGCTGGCACAAGTCCGCTAGGGCTCAAGCCAACTTCTATAGGCTCACAGAAGAAGCTTTATCAATGATGGACGAAAGCTAGCTCAAAGGAGACTAAGCTAATTGACAAAAATGCACTAAAAGTAGATCAAAGCATGTAACCCTAGGAAACCCTAATTTGACTAGTCTAATCTCTATAAAGCAATGAAGATGAGTAATACTTCTACCAATGCTGCTATTACCTCTAATGAGTGGAAATGCATGGATCTAAACTACTTTACATTATAAAAGACATGTTTTTGTACTTTCCATTAAGTGGGGGAAATATTTGTGATTTTGTGCTTATTAGGGTTTGATTGTGCAGTTTGAATGAAGAAGGGAGGAAAGCGTGGGACTGGTTGGGGAGGCTAGGTGAGGTCCCTATGGACCCTTGGCATTCATCCACAGAGGTTTTCAACGTTCAGAAGCTCAGCAATCGCGTGAATTACCTCCTACAGGATGTCTGCAAGGGATCCTACAGGAAACTCAGGGTTTTCTACAGGATGTCTCTGAACTGCTACAGGATGATCTACCGTGAAGGATTTAAGTGATGGTTATAGTGATGGAAGGGTAAGAAAGGATGTGTGAGGTAGGGATCAGGCTAGTGAGGGCTCAGAAGTGGAAGGATGAGTTGGGAGATAGGTGTAGGGAGTGGGTTGAAATGAGGTCTGTGAAGGGTCAAGGAATGAAGCTACGTGAGGAATAGGAGATGTTTAGGAAGGGACAGAACGCCGTGTAATTCAAGGTAGCGTAATTGCATGCAAGATCACAGCGGAGAGGATGGTAATGAAACGAGAGGGAGGAGAGTGTAAATGAAACAAATGATCAAAACTGTTTATCCAACCGGGAATGCATCAACCTACACTAAGTGTACCGTGATTTTATTGAACAGTGATCCCAAAACACAAAGAGAAATACGTATGGGGCTGTGATGAAGAGATGTGTGGTGCGTGTAAATGACAAGGAAGCATCTAAATCCAAATCATAACTGTATCAAACAAAATCATGCGTGTTTTTGGTGGTCTGCTATGGACTGCACCCCAATCTTCAAACGAGATGGCAGTGAGCCTTAACAACTGTTTT
>APFE031427706.1:0-19339 GCA_000404065.3 Pinus taeda
TTGCCAAGGACACACCCTTCACAAACTCCTTTGGAGAAACTGATATTTGGCAAGCCTTCCACCATCTCATGCTTGCTTAGTTGCTGCATATACCTGTAATTTAAGTGACCAAACCTCTTGTGCCAAAGCCTACTACTATCATTAGCATGTGTAAGCAATAAGGAGGATTCAGATTCAATAAATTAAGAAAATGTATACAGTCTGGCTCCATTGTTTACCTTACCGGTTGCAATTTTGGAGTTGCTATGTAGGTCATATATGTTCACTGCATCTGGAGTGAATTCCACTCTCTTTCTGGTGCCGGAATGAGTGATTTAATAAACTGAAAGCAGGTTTACCGAAAGTTTTGAAACATGAAGCACATCTTCAAAGCTTTCGTATAAAAGTTCCACTCTACCTTTTCCAGTGACCTCAATAGGTGGGTCATCTCCCATGAGGATGGGAGGTCCTTTGCATGCATCCAAAGAGGAATAGACTTCCTTTGCAATAGCCATATGATGTGATGCACCAGAATCTATAATCCATGCATCAGGAGAAGAATTAATTGCAACTAAAGCATGAAAATTGTTACCTTTCCTGTGTGGCGAATCCTCATTTTTTGCCTTGGCGCCCTGCAAGATGCGGTCCCCAAGGTTGTGCTTCTGAAGGATTTCAACGATTTGGTCAATTTGTTTCTTCATGTAAGAGGATTCTGGATGGGATCCTCTTTGACAGTAGGTGCATTTGTTTCCTTTCTTCCCTTTCTCATTTCTCGAGCCAGAGGAGTCATTGAAGGGCTTGGTGTACCTTTCCTTCTTTGGATGAGAATGCACTTTTCCCTTGTCTTTTGCTACTGATTTTTCTCATTTGAATCAAATCTGTGATTTTTATTGTGGCTGCCATCCTGCACAGCAAGTGCATGTGCTTGTGGAGGTTTGATTTTCCCCATGCCAATGAGTTTATCTTGTTCAAAAGTAAGGGACTCCATGTATTCTTTAAGAGAAGGCATAGTGTAGGATTTACCTGTTGCGAGCCTTACTAAATGAAATGTAGACACAAAGATGGAGTATTCAGGTCTGAGCTTTGACATAATAGAGAGAACTTGGCAACTCTCCTCCTTGGATTTGTCAATTCCACAACCCTTGAGTTGCAACAATAGATCATTATATTTGGTGAAGAAGTCTTGAATTCTGTCTTAGTTCTGCGGATCCAATGACAGCAGCTCCACTTCGAGCAGATGTCCTTTCATCTCATCTTGTTTCCCATAGATTTCTTCAACCTTTTTCCAAATCTCATTGGGAGTATTGTAGGCAGATAGATGAAACTGCAACTTTGGATCGTGGGCCTCATCCATACAATTGAGGTGCTTGGATTTCTCTATGGTTGAAGTGGGTTCCACTTCTGCAGGCATGGTAATTCTGTACAATCCTTTTTTACGAAGGTATCGAGCCATTTGGTCCTTCCATTCGTGATAGTTGTACGGTGTTAGGATCGATGTTTTGGGAAACTCCATTTTTCTGTCGATCTTCGATCTCTAAGCTGTAATACCTGCAAAATAAAGTATTGGTGCGCCTTTTATCTAGCAACCTGTGGGCTCTAATACCATGTAGATGTGTTAGAAAACCTGCACAGATGAATCTAGCTAGTAAAGGTTGAACACACAGCTTTGCAGAGCAAAAACACTAAAAGAAAATCGAAAGAACAAAGGAATGATTCATTAGAAAATAGGTTAGAATGCTCATGATATAGCATTGCTGGGTGAAGATCCCAAGGTAATGCACCATAGTGGTGATCAATGAGAAGACTCAACACCTACAACAAGTTCTGGAGAGAACTAACCAGTTGTGGAGTGAAAGAAAGAGCAAATCAGGGAGTAAATCATGTAGAATAACTAATCAATTGCGGAGTTAAAGAATGAGCAAATCAGAAAGTAAATCATGCAGAAAAACTAACCAATTGCGGAGTTGAAGAAGGAGCAAATCAAGGAGTAGTCATGCAGAAGGAATCTTGCATGTAGTCCCATGCTCTAACTAAGAGTCCGCATGTGGGTGTGTAGTAGTTCCAACAATAACACTGTGTCAAGCCCAGCGCCTTCTACGCACAGTTCCACGACAGCGATAACAGGGAATTTCACTGATGGCTTCTCAAATTTTCATGCACAACAAAGAAAAAATGTTTAGAAATGACGATGAAGGTTGCTGCCTCCTTGCACATAGCTATCTTCTTGCAAACTATTCCCCTATCCGTTTTGTGTTTAGATAGTATTACCCTCATAAATTACAGTGAACTAAACACCTCTTCTTTATCTCACAGTATTACCCTAAATCATTATCGCACTGATTACCTAGCATCAAATGTGAAATTACGGAATGTGGACCACTCGATTTAATTTGAAATTCCTCCTCTTTCTCACAACGTCATGAAAGAACAACACTTCCATACTATTTTATGGAGTTGTCTATAATGTGACTTTTTAGAGATTCTGGTGACGGAATCCGACGGAAGAAATGAGGTTAAATCTTGATTTTTAAGCAGTTAAAATGGTTTTTTAACTGCATATTTGGATTCAGCGCCCTGAAAAACCCTGGGAGCCATTGATTGTGCAAAAACTAGCTATCAAACTTGGGATTCCAATGAATTGCTGTTGGATTTTGACTGGAAAAATCTGCCAAAAAGACTTTCAAAAAGTCGCGTTATAGACTACTACCTATTTTATATCTAAATCATATCGTAACAACACGTCTACCGGCTATCACGGGCCGGCTAACGAACGTCAGCGAATCAATAGAAATTGAAATTTTGATATTTGTTATATCCGGAAAAATACACAAGGAAAACGTCCAAAACGTGGAAGAGTTTTTCCACTGGGTTGGGTTTGGGGAGTAAAGTACCCAACTCAGTCAGTAGAGTAAATTTGTTTAAAGACTCGACGAAATTTCATATTTTTTTTTGTAATAATAATTATTATTATTATTTAAAATCTTAATTTGAGTATTAAATTGTATAATAATTTATTTGAAAAAATACTTTATATATATATTATTCATTTTTAATTTTTAAACCTTTCAAAACAGAATTAGCAGTTGAATACCTTACGCTCATTTCTTATGATTTTTTAGTAAAGTCAATTTCAGAATTAGAAAATATCATCATAACAAGCTAATTCAATTTAAAATGCAGGCAAAAGGCGGGGGCCTGGAAAGGCAGACTGGATATCTAGCTAGCGTAGATGTGGTACATACAACAATTCCAATTATTTACTTCAGATTTTATTTAACAATTTTTATTCCATATTTGTGAATTTATTGTATTTATAATTGACTATAATTAAATTAATAGAAGTGGTTATATTAAAAATAAGATAAACTAAAAGATTACTTGACAAAAATATATTTAATATTTTTTTTTAATTTTCATTATTCAAGAATTAATATAACCAAAAGATGATTATACCTATGAATTTTTAATATAGCTGAGTCTACTTCATGCCGTTGCAGGTTTGCTTCATGGTTATTTCATATGGAAGATTATTCTTCGTGTTATTAACGACGCACCAACTCTATCTTTCATTATTTTCTTCACCATCATCATTGACTCGTCTTTATTGTGATTGCTTTTTGGGGATAATTTTGAATTTTAAGTTTTAAATCCTGGAGCGATGGTTTTCATCTTTACAATAATTAATTTTCATAAAAAAGAAAATGATTGTTGGTGGAGTCCATAAGTATTTTTAAATAAAAGTATTTATTACGATGCTAAATGAATTGAAAATGAAAAAAAAATGATTGTTGGTGAAGTACAGAAGTATTTTTAAATAAAAGAATCTATTACGATGCTAAATGAATTGAAAATGATCTATATATATATGGGGTTTAAAGTTGAGGCTTATTTTTTTGTTTCTCTTCGTCTATTTGTTCATCAATTTTTCCAATCTCAAGTTTTTGCGAGGTAAATTTTTCATTCATGTTTGGTTAGTGTATTGTTGTTTGGTTAGAAATAATTTCAATATCTATTAGAGTTTGTAGGTTTAATAATTTGTCCAAAATATTTTTCCTCTTGAATTTTTCCTTGTCAATCATTTTCTTGTGAAGGGAAAACATGTTACCATTGTTTTTTAAATAATTGATGCTCCACTATAAGATTTCAATTTTATTTCAATACTTTGCCAATTAGTACTTGAGTTATTTATGAAGTCATTGAGAGGTGGTTGATATAAGGTGATAGATGTGTATTGGTGTATATATTATGTGGTTGGGCTAGTTGAAGGTGAACAAGTGGTGAAGGTGAAGGCAAATAGTACTTCTAAGAATAGAAAAGGTGGTTGTTGATGATGATAATGATTTCCACATCTATAAAGATTAACTTTGGTTTATCTAACCTTATGGAAAATGATAACAATTTAATTCTTTTGTTTTAGCAATTTGTTTTTATGCCCATAAATATTGGAGAAAAGTTTTCCTTAATCTTTGTACTTTTGATGAGTATTCTTAATGGCATCAATATTCTTTGAAATGACTACCTCATTTATTCACAATTGTTTAGAAAAGGCTTAGCAACTTTGTGCTAACCCCAGTCAATCTTAAGAATCCTCTCATTTCTCATGTTAATTTGCCATAGTTATGGGAATTCTCATGTTAATTTGGCATAGTTAGGAGAAATATATATTTGAAATATGAAATAGTGAATGCTGAATTTTTGTGCAGGTACATGATCAAATTATGTGTAGGTAGAATGTAGAAGACTTCAAGGTTTTGATCAAGTGAGATAGTTCAATATTGAAAATTGGTCAATGAGAGGAGAAAGAAATATGCACCAAACTTGTGTGGAAGGAAACAATCTCAACATTATGTGCAGGTACATGATCAAATTATGTGTAGGTAGAATGTAGAAGACTTAAAGATTTTGATCAAGTAAGATAGTTCAATATTGAAAATTGGTTAATGAGAGGAGAAATAAATATGCACCAAACCTGTGTGGAAGGAAACAATCTCAACATCAAATGCACACTTCACACTCCACAAATTTTTTCCACTTTTTCGGAATAGAGTCTGCTTTCTAAGGCATAAAGAGCCTTTTTTGTTTATTTATAGGTCGCTTCCTAGTCAAATACATAGTCATGTCTCGCGGGATATCACATTGAATAAAGGACAGTTTGTGGATTCTACCATAAGAGTTCATCGAGTTCATCATGGTATCTTTGAATAATGAAAATCCTCTCATTTCTCATGTTAATTTGGCATAGTTAGAGGAAATAGATATCACAGAAGACTTGAAATATGAAATGGGTGAATGTTGAATTTATGTGCAGGTACATGATCAAATTATGTTAAGGAAACAATATTGAAAATTGGTCAATGAGAGGAGAAAGAAATATGCACCAAACTTGTGTGGAAGGAAACAATCTCAACATCAAATGCTCACTTCGCAAAGTTTTTCCACTTTTTTCGGAATTTGTAAGGCATAAAAAGACTTTTGCGTTAAGGCCGCTTCCTAGTAAAATAGATAGTCATGTCTTGCAAGATATCATGTTGAATAAAGGAAAGCTCATGGATGCTACCATAAGATTTTATCATGGTATCTCTGAATAGTGAATTAAAGTTGATATATCAGTTAAAAGAATTATTTAATCATGCTCAACAAAAGATCCATTCTCTCTATAAAACATTATAAAGTTGTTATTGTTGTGATAGATTTATATATATATATATATTTTTTAGCGCTGCTTTAAAGTGTTCATCATGGTAAATTTTGAATTTTCCATTTCAAAAAAAAAAACTTTCAATATAAACTTCATGTGTCACAAACCAATCCAAATTCCCAAAAGAAGTTAAGGAAGGACAAGAAAAGGCAAATCCAATCACCTTAAGAGCAAGTGGTAAAGCATATAAGATTTTGATCAAGTCACACAGTTCAATATTGAAAAAGAGCACCTTTTTTATTCAAGGATGTGTTATTGGAACTTGAAAGAGCATCTTCAATATTGAAAAAGAGAACTTCTTTTATAAGGATTTGTTATTGGAACTTGAAAGAGCATCTTTCAAGATTGAGAGGAAATCTATCTTTGAAAGATTATAGAATCTATAAATTTTGGCATAATATAAGTGATTTCTCTATATCTTCTTGCTTTGAATGACATTTTGTTTACTATTATTTATATTTTGTTTACTAATTTTTATATTCAATGATATTCTATATCTCTCTTAAGTTTATGCCTTAAGGTGTTTCCTTTGCAAAATCTGGTGCAATTGCTAGTGTTAATTACACCGAAGGTGTTCATTTTGAAACTATTCACGACAAATTTTCGTTTATTTTTTGTTTTCCATTTTCCATGGTTGGTTCAAGCAAACAATTGTCATTACACCAAAGGAGGTATGATAAATGTTGGCCATGCTCCATCTTAATGGGTTTCCCTCCTTCCAAGCATATCAGTTAATAAATCTGAGAAGAAGTACGATCTAGTCAAATGATCATGATTCCAGAAGAAGTTAAATGATTAACATTGGGATTCTTTTAAGGCATTTGTCTATACACAACTAATGGAAACATGCAACCCATTGTAACATGTATCATGTTCGTGCATTCATTTATTATAAGGCATTGCCTCAAATTTGGCAACCATTTCCATCCACCGGACCTGACAAAAGAGGACGATGGTGATCTATTGTTTCTATTTCAACTTAATTCAAATCTGTAATCAAATCTGAATTCAAGATTAGCAGCCCATAGCTGTAATTCTCATTTTGAGTTTCTTTTTCCATATAGGAAACAAAAGTATTTCCAACATGTTTTTTTTCTTTCTGTTATTTCTTCCTATTTCATTTGTGTTATATTAATTTGTTTCATTGTTTGAACTGACATTTTTCTTTCGCCAATTGAACCAGTATCGCTCAATTAACCCTAACTTGTGATCAAATTATTTCTATGGTTTTTTGTGTTTCTGTGACGATTATTTTCTTTGCAATAAAATGTAGGAATGTAAGTTATCTAAGTTCGGGGTGTTGGAAAGAGGCATGACATTTTCAAGCCACAAGGGCGACAATAAGTTCTAATATGGGTCCTAAGGGCATTCTCAGCCTGAAGAAACCACCACCCATTAATATGGGTCCCAAGGGCGTTCTCGGTCTGGAGAAACCACCACCCATTAATTCTTTGTAGCCAATTGTCTACCAGAAAAACCCACACATAGTTCTAAGAATTAATCGAGTTTAGAAAATAATTAGGTGATATTGGAATCATCAAGGAAAAATGATGTTGTTATAATTTCTATAAAACTATGGAAAGGGTGTTTGTGTAGTTTTGTAAAATGGTTAAAAACTGGAATCAATGGCTAAATGACTCTCAATTAATTTAATTTTTTTTTAAAAAGAGATAGTTAAAATTATAAAACAAACACCCTTCTTATGTCTATTGCAAAATATCTTGGATAAGGTCTCTCTAGTGAAAGACTCTCTTTATTTAATCATGTTATCAACATATACTGACTTTGGTTATTTCATCTGTGCAATTACATTTTTTGAGCACTGGTGCCCACCAGGACCTACAACAATGTTTCTCCCCATTACCCGGCACGTTAAAGATTGGATATAATATGTATATAAGATTTTGACGTAGCTTGGAAATAAACTATTCAAACAAGAATGGTGGTCCGAGAAACAGTGGTTAGTCAACATTGATAGAGGTGTGAGACCATTCCAAGCTTGAACATGTTTCCTCCCCACCATCGTCCATGTTTTAGGTTGTTGGCTTTCCCTTGCTACAACTTTTTTGCAATAACATCATAGACATCCCTTCTCCTTTTCCTATTGCACTCAATAACAGCTAAAGTGCCCTTTTGGGCCTATCTAATAGCAACAAATTGTGTGTCCTTTTCTTAAAAATTATATTTAAAATTAAATAAAATGTTCTAAATTCATAGACATATATGGATTTTTTTTTCTTCTTTGACTATTCTCATGTATTTGATAGGCCTTATGAGCACGCATTCAACAGTGGGCTTTGTTCTTGGTGAGATGATCTTCCCAAATTTGCAATAATATTTTTTAACAAATTAAACTTAGGCTAAGGTTTGTTTCAATTTAAAATGGAAAAATAAATTGAATAAAGTAAAATGAAACATTCATATTGATATATGGAACAAAATCTATAACGATTGGATGCGTAGAATCTAATACCTCAAAGTAGATGTTCCAATCAAAATTTAAAATAACAATTTCAACAGTATAAATGATGATTGTAATAATTATTATTGTCATAAAGTCCAATTTACTTATTTAATTATGTTAAAAAGGGTGAGATTCAAAATTTTAACTTAATCATCAATAAGTGGATGGTAGTAATTTAACTTTACTAAATATCCACATAATATTTTTAATAAAAAATAGAATAAAGGATTATGAGCTATTTTAAATAGAGTTGTTCTTTTTTTATTTTCAATCTAACTAAAATGTTATAAAAAAAATTATATAATAATATATATATATATATATATATATATATATATATATATATATATATAATATATATATATATATATACTATATATAATATATATATATATATATATAATATATATATTATATAATATATATATATATTCAAACAACAAAAAAAGTTATGACCTTTTGGAATCCATGGTATTACCAGCAAATCTATTTATAGGTTAAGAAATACCATGGTAAAGTAGGCATGAATCTTCATGGAATGTAGGATCCTTAAATGTTACCTCAAATTCCTCTTAAAAATAAAACTATTAAATACTAAATATATTTTAAAAAGATAATTACAATATAATCAATTTAAGTCTTTTACGATATATATTTTGCTATACATACATATATAAAATGTCATCACAACAATTTTAGGACATCAATACGCAATGTACATTATCCTTTAAATTTTTTTACAACAATGATACCATTCACCTAAGTGAGTATAGAATCTTCAATGTAGGTTGGTCCTCATTCCTAGCTTGAAGCAATTTCATTGATCAAGTCTTCCATAATATCAGTGCACTAGACCAAAGTTGATAACCCACTCAATTTTCCACCCTACTGATGCTAAGGTACTATTCTGCCCTTTGACCCCCCGAGTTGCATAGGGTTGTAGGAAGGAAAAGAGATCAATACTAACCAATAGGAATTGGGTCGTAGCCTTGATCTCCCTGGATCAACAAGTTCTTATCAGCCACACTATCCAACAAATACTGAAAATCACAATTTCACAATCACAAGATTATAATAGCACAAGTTCACACAAGAATACGTAGAATGCCATTATCACACCCATCTACCACTAGGGAGCTCACAGATGCCCCCATACGTAAGAATGTGTTCCTTTCGTAGAGTATTTTAGGCAAGGATTATATGTGACACTTGTTTTCACATGAAAAAATAATTGTTTCTTTAATTCCATAATTTTTTTGAGATTGTCTTTTCAGTTAATCACATAATGGTTTATTTGGTCGACATTTCGAACCATCTAATGTGGTTTATCCTCAGGAAAATGATGAACCACAATTATTAATCTAAAATGCAGTCTCAGAAATAATATGGGTAAAAAAATTCTGAAATTAGAAATCGATAAAGTTTATTATACATCTAGACACATGTCTAATCCATAATTTGGCTATCATATAAATTTCTATTATTTTATTTAAACTAAAGATTTTTTCTCACCGAAGAGTCACATGTTCCTAACTTTACTCCTAGTTTTTTCCTTATTCTTTTTTTTTATTATTTCACTTTTGCAATTTGTTTTAGTTAACTCATTGTTACCTACCAAAATTCCAAGTTAGTTTTAGTTATTTTCTTAAATTTCTTCATTTCAAATTTAATTATATTTTCCAGGATTTTCCTGAGGTTCTCTTGATTTTAATTTTTTTGAATTATTTATTGAAATAATCCAATCCTTGCACATATTTATTTAGAGTTCAGTTCACTTAAGTTCATATCACTTTAACTTTAAATTAACCCCCCTTTTAAACATGATAACTTGTAATTCAATTTTATGTCTACATTTACTTAGCTCTAGCTTACGTTAAACCCCCTTTTAGTATTTATTTACTAATATTAGCCAAGACATTTCTTCAATTTGTTATGCTTTCTCCTTAAGATTCGTTAACACTGATTAAATTTAAATCAACTTGATATTCAAATAACTTACTAAGTTCCTTTTCACTCTTATCTTTCATAACACATGAATCTTTAAGAATCTTATTAATTAAACCCAATCAACATATTACCTTATCCTCCATCTAGTGCCAAGGGTTCCAATTCTTGTGACTTTGAATAACTTCACGTTCCAAGGGTGTCAAAGGTGCCAACTGTCGTTCCCTTCAAGAACATCACATTTCAAGGGTGCATGGGTTTCCCTTCAAATAGTTGTGATCTAAACAGGGTGGGAAAAACTAGAAGAAATGGAAACTCAATAGTCTCATTATCTCCCTTGTTAATAGTTTCATGGTGGCTAAGGATCAAGGATCTCATTTATGAATGCCCCTTAGTAGTGCCTCATGAGCAACCATATCCATGATCTGACCCTCATGACATCTTGAAACTCCAAGGATAATTACCCCCTACACTTCATACTGAGCCACAACTACAATGCTAGCAGTTATGACTAAGGACACTAGTTATACCCCTCCAAATATGTATGGTTTCCTTCATCTACAACCCGACTATCCATAGGTGGGTCATCCGGTTAGCGCTTATTAGGGTTTTCAAAATTTTGAAAACATATATTGGTATAAATCCATATAAACACACCCACTATCTCCATCAATATCAATATCAATGTCAATATCAAATCATAAACATAATTCCCAATATGACTCAAACAATAATAATGTGGTCATGCTCATAGTCCTGGATTCCTACCACTCCTTTGATATAAACAATAAAATTTGATAAACATTATATGACCATAATTCAACAAGAATCATCAATGATCATATATAAATTCCATAATCATCACGAAAGTAAAAATTCATAATATCATGAAATACATGTCTAATCAAAATACATAAAATATTTGGATCATCATAATGATGTCCCCAAAGAATAATGTATATATAAATTTTCAAATGATGTCTCAAGGTAAAGATTACATGTCACTACATACACCCAATTTTAAATCTAGACTTTGTCCTGAAGTCCTAAAACAATAAAGGAAAGTGATCAACACATCATCTTAGCTTCCTCCTAAGTGGCTAAACTGGGGCTATAATTATCATCACTAGACCTCCACTTGGTCTAATAATCATCATCTAAGTTGTAAAGTTCACTGGTCTAGAATGCGAGTTAGTTCTGCCATCACCATACCCTTGTCCTTGACCTACAAATGTCTCAAGTTAATAACATGTGAAGGATTTGAAATGTAGTGACATAAGACAAAAACATGGAACACATTATGTATACATGGCAATGATGAAAATAATGCAAACCTATATTTTATTTGTCCTTTCCTCTTTATGACTTGGAATAGTCCCACAGATCTAGGAGAAAACTTTTCTTTGTTCCTAAATCTTATTGAACTCTTTGGAGGTTTTATTCTTAAAACACTTTATCTCTAACCTTATAATTATGATCGATATGATGAGCACATTGATAGATATTTTTTTCAATATTGAGCTTTGTTTAAGTCATCTAATCTTCCATCTCTTATATTACTTTAGTTCCTACTATTACATGGTTCTTGAGTCAATCCCAACATAAGGGAATTCCAAAAAGCCTCCCATACAAGAACTAAAAAAGTACCATCTTGGTGGAGTTCTAGTAACTATTATTATAGGAAAATTCCACTAGGAGTAAAAACTCTTCCCATCTTCTATGTTGATCTACCACATACATATGTAACATGTATTCAAATATTTGGTTGGCCCTCTCAGTCTATTTATTTATCTAACAATGATAAGTGGTGCTAAATTTTAATTTAGTCCTTAAGGTCCCTTGGAAATGAATCCAAAATATTTCCATACACAAGATTACTCTATCTTATATGATCATTTTCATCACTTCGTGCAATCTCACTATCCCATCAATAAATCCTATAACTATCTTAGGTGCCTTATACATAGTCTTGATTGGTGTGAAATGGGAACTTTTTTCCAAAGTGTCCACCAACAAAAATATAGCGTCATGCATCCTTACCATCGTTGGTAGGCCCAAAATGAAGTCCAATGATATAAATTTATACTTTGATATTTGTGAGGTTGTAATATCCTGGCTAGATGCCCATCCTCTATCTTTACCCACTAACACTCCAAACACCTAACCACGAAATTCACAATATCCTCCTTCAACTATTTCCATAGGAATATTTGTTTCAAGTCCACACTCATCTTTTAATGTTGGGGTGTGACATGTACATTGTTCAGTGAGATTTTTTCATGATCATTTGTAATACCTCTTCATTCGATGGCACATATATCCTCCCATGGAATCATCATAACCTGTTATGATCTAAAGAATACCCTCATACTTAGGGAGCATTATTTTTTTAGCTACCTTAAAATACTATGGACCTCCCACCCGCCCTTCCCTCCAACAACAATCACTTCTTTATGTTGTTTTAGGTGGTGCAATTGATGAGGAAGTGTTCAACTTCTACTTCTACTCCATCAAAATTGCAAATTCGCCAAGTATTGTTATTCCATTTCTCCTCAGCCTCCTTTCACCTCCCTTTTTCACATCTTATCCCTTGCAAAGTTATCTTAATTTGGGCCAAGATGTGTTTTTCCCTCCAAGGTACATTAAGCTTAAGGTGTTCTTGCACCTGAATATATCTTATAAGGTTAAAAAGTTTAATATAGTAATTTTTATAAAGTTAAAAAGTTTAATATAGTAATTTTTATTTTTACTTAGATCTCCTCTTCCATATCCCTCCTGTAATAGTATTGTATATGTCAGGTTAATATTGTCATATCTCAAAGAAAGTACTCTTACATTATTCCTAACATTCTAGTCATCTTTTGCACAAAATATTCCATGTATTATATCTTGTTTGAAACATATCTTTTCTAATTTAACACAAGAATCTATTACAGTTCATTTGTGCCACTATCTTCCTATATAAAATTGTCCTCATTGCTTCCAAATCGAACTAGTAAATCCTTCATTCCACTAACCAGATTTCATACTTATCTGAGAAACTTGAGTTTTGCTTCTCTAATCTTTTAATTCTTTTCCTTTAATACACTTTCAACATAAACATAATAATAATCATTGTTAAATGAATGAATCATGTGTCAATTGATTTGGATGACTAGATTCAACATCAGATTAAGTAAACAAAGAGGAGGTTGTTACTTTTACACCCAAAGACTTAGATCTCCTTGGAACTGAAGCAACACCAGAAATAAAAATATTAGATGCTTCCCTTTCTGCGATAATGAATCAAAATTTTGGATATATATTAATATTCCACATCGTATATCATCTCATATTTCATTAAAAAGGAGAACAAAGCATGTGATTTTTTAATCATGTGATATCTAAGTGTTCCCTTTTTTTTCTTTTGGAAGTTTTGGTAATACCCATTTATACTTGTCCTTCAATAAGTTGGCAATGCTATGAGGCATTTTTTAAAGATAAAAACACTTAAAATTAAGATAGAAACACATTAAATAATTACAATAGCATGCTTTTTGAAAAGAATACATTAATTCAAACCGAAATAAAAATATAAGATGTTTCCCATTCTGAGATAATGAATCAAAATTTTGGATATATATTAATATTCCACATCGTATATCATCTTATATTTCCTTCAAAAGGAGAGCAAACCATGTGTATTATTTAAATCATATGATATCTAAGTGTTCACCTTTTTTTAGCTTTTGGAAGCGTTGGTTATACATACTCACTTATAGTTTCCGTTCAGTTAGTTGGCAATGCTATGGGGGCATTTTTAAAGGATAAAATCACTTCAAAAAAGATAGAAATATATTTCATAATTACAATAGCATGCTTTTTGAAAAGAATACATTAACTCAATCCATGTGTTTAGCACTATGTTCAACTACTTGCATATTTACGCTTCCTACATTTATGGGATTTCACTACTACTTAAATATATAAACGTTTGCATAAACGACCATGGGAAGTAACTCTTGAAAATATGTTTTTTACTTAAATATAAGAATGTAATGTAAGTACCCATACTTCTATGTCATAACAAAAACTTGAGTAGAGATAAAAGATTATGTAATACCTTTTACTTTTTATCTTCAGTTTTATCATTGAATTAATAACATTATATAATTTTTATATATAGGATGAAATAAATATGATGGATATTAATCTTTATCCAATACAAATACAAATATTTCTTCATTGAACCAAAAGAATTTTAAAAGTTAGGATAAATAATTTTTTTATTCCATGTCACTTTGAAATATTTTTTGTGTTGAATCATATCATATGGAGTTAGAGAACAATTTTTTATTTTTTTATATAGTTGAGTAGATTTTTTTTAAAGGTATATATGACCTTGTATTTTATTTGAGTACAAATTATTGAGTATGAAAGTTTAAGTGCTTGTTACAAAGAAAGAAATAAATATAAAACAATTTTCACATAACGTGGATATTTATGTTAAATATATGCATGTTGATAACCAAAACTTTTGTATACGCATTTAGCCTCATCCCAGTTCATTTAGAGGGATTTTTATGTTTCCCCAAGTCAAATCCGTAAACTATTGACTCTTTTGTCTTACCAATTTTTTCAATAAGTTGACTAAGCTAACACACCAAGTTAGCTCATAGTGGAATGTAAACTTAACTTAGAATTTTCTTAGTGACAATCCCTATTGATAAAAAATTATCAATGCTAGCTTACAATTGCTTTTAAACTAAATTTTTGCATTATGAAGCATTTTTATGTCATCACAGTCACCCACAAATTGTATCTCACCACATTTGTGCCCATCAAGGGGCTTTTGCACTATTTTCTTGAGTCAATTCTACAAACTCTTAACTCTTTTCCTTGCCAAACTTTTCACTAAGCCAAGTATCATAAGAGTGGAATGTAGTTATCTTTATTCACTATTTTCTTCTAACATTTTAGGTAAAATTGACTCGAGGAAAGAGTTGAAGTTGACCGGTTCTACAGTAATGACTTTAGGCCCATGGTTTTTTAGTTTCCCATGGATTGCATGTAATGGGGCCTTTAAAAGTTTGGGAGGATGATCCATAAGTTGTTTTGGATATTACACTCAAAATTCGTCGCAACAGATCTAATAATAATATATATTAAATGAATAAAATTTTACACTATTACAATTTTATTAAAAATCTAGATTTGTAGATTTAACTATAACTAGCCCATGCATGCAAATGGAAATTATGAAAAAATGTAGAGAATGAAAAAAGAAGATCACAAACACACATAAGACACAAGATATTCTCTTTTGGAAACCCTTTCGAGAGAAAACCCAGTTGGAATGTGAGGTTGCTTTGCTCTCTTTCCTTTTCTGGAAATATGGATGCATGTACAAAGAAGTAATGATTATGGCTCGTGGGCTGCTACAGTGCAAATATCCTCTCTGTGTGCTCTACCTCCTATCTCTCCTGGCTATATTTGATCAACTATGGAACAAAATTGTCTCGAAAGAATGGAATGCCTCTTCCTC
The DNA here is from genome assembly GCA_000404065.3 of Pinus taeda. NCBI lineage: Eukaryota > Viridiplantae > Streptophyta > Pinopsida > Pinales > Pinaceae > Pinus > Pinus taeda. Next base: position 15,610 of record APFE031427706.1, read on the forward strand.
CTAGTGGCCCGGTTATAACACAACTCGATAGCCTACTAGTGATTAATTTTTCCTACATCAACTCTTAACTAGAGTTACTAGATAGACTCTTCTAAATTATTTTACATACAAACATGTGGTTAACCCCTTTTCCATGAATAATAGGGGTTGACACGACATCCTCCCGAACTATAGGTTTGGAAAAAAGGTCAACTTCTAAGTGGCATAAATTTTGCATACAGACCCTGATTGACACAATTCTTATTTTGTTGGAAAGATCTGTGTGTAGAACAATGTGAAATGGTGCTATGCTAAAGAGACAAATTTTTACCCCAAAAAACGTCGTTTGATGCCTCAAAATACTCCCGAAGGGTTTCAGACCTCATTTCGCCAAACTAGGTCCCGCTGGTAAAAATAGTCCCATGAGTTGATTCCTCCACTTTTTCCACTCTGAATGCATTGATATGGATGAAAAAAAATATAATGATCCAATCTGGATCAGAGGAACTCTATTTTAATGGTCTAGGGAGGTGAGTGGTAAGGTCTCACTTGGATGGCTTGGCTGGGTTTTGGTCATGGGACTAATCGAATTCCATTAGATGGGATTTTCCTAGGGTAAACATTGTGCGCATGTTTATTTTATGTTTCATGATTTTTGTTGGTTTAATTTTCCTCTCCATAATTTTTTCTTTCTCCAATAAAATTTCTACATTTGGTATGAGAGCCTTAAAATTTTTAAACGTGTTAATGACTTCAGATTTCTTGATGAGGAAATTTATTCATGTATTCCTCAAGAAGTCATCTATAAATGAGACATAGTACACATATTTACCCAATAATGAAACCTACACAGGTCCAAACACATCACTATGCACTAGTTCTAATATTCCTTCTACGCTCTTAGTGTTGGAAATAATACTGAGAGGGGGGACGGGGGGGGTGAATCAGTATTATCAAATCAAATACTTTTCATTTTTCATACTCGGATTTATATACGCAGCTTCAGTTCAGTGTATCCGCGTATATACGTGACTGTGTTAAATGAAACCAGTGTACATGCAGTAATCTTATGATTCAGTTAGCTTATCTTCAGTAAATGCATCAGAACATTGTTAACCTTATTAACAGTAATCCGGTGTAGTAAAATAGTACAGATCATCACACATAAGAAGCATACATGAACACCATGATATAAGGTGGAAACCCAATGTGGGTGAAAACCACCTACTGCAATTCATCTCTTTCTTCCTTTAATAAGAAACTTCTTTTACAATATACTGGTGCAGTCCTTTACCAGTACGCAGGCTGCAACCTACAGAGATCTACAACCCTCTCTCGTTTTCCAACTTCTCCTGGAAGGGAGCTACAACCCCCTTTAGCTCTTGCACTAGCCAAGATACTAGTACGTAGGTGCTCGCCTGCAGAAGGCTACAACCTTCTCTTTCTTCCAGGGACCACGTTTCATAAATTTTCAGACTGGATCCATAAGTACAAAACAATCACTGCTGAAATACAATCATCAACTTATACTTGTATCATAAATCTCTAAATCACCCAATACTGAATCACTAAAACCCTGTCATCAAAAACACAGAACACAAACCAGAGCCCAGAACTCTGCAACAGCCACTAGAATCAACAACAACAACCTGAAACACCAAATCTCATAATGTATATGCTACTTGACTATATCAAAACCGCGTGTATATGCGCTTTCACCAGAGACAACCCGCGTACATATCTAAAGATAATTACTTATACCTTCACTGTCATATCCAACCCGAGCCAAGCATCACAAACCGATAACCAGCAATACTAGATCTTCCCACTTTGTCAGACATCCATTCCTTGCTCTACCCTTTTGCCTAATGATCTTCTCCTTATATAGGTTAGGCTTCTCTCAATACCATGGTCCAAAACCATGTAGAACCAATACCTTGGACCCACTACCTGGGGTCGTCATTTCGAACCAAATACCATGGACCAATACCAAAATATCATGGATAAAATACCACAGACCAAAACCATGGTTTCCGACATGTATGCGCCTTTTCTTCTATGAACCTGCGTGTGTACGTGTACGCACCTTTTGCTCCGCTAACCCGCGTATATACACTGCTTTGTCACAATGAACCTGCATAAATCTCTTTCTTGAGCTACTGTACTGAGATCTGTCCTCTGATTACGTTGCCATCACCTGTATCAAACTTCTAGGTGAGTTGCCATCAAGGACAACACCTGTATCATAATGCCAACAATCTCCCCCTTTGGACTTGATGGCAACCACTACACCAAGTCACTCTCCCCCTTTGACATCAAGGGCAAAGGGCGGACCAAGATATTCTCTTCCTTGGTATACCTTCTGCTGTCCATACTCCCCCTGAGTACATGCTGAAGTTTCTGATTGAGCTCCCCTTTGTATATGCCAAGTTGTATCAATCCATCCATGCTCCCCCTGAGCAGATGCAAGTTCTAAGACCAACAATTCATTCAAGACCATGACTATCATTGATCACATATGATCTGCACCATAAGCATCAGCATCCAAACCTGCAATACCATTCCTTTTGATCAAACAACAAGATGTATCATTTAGCTTCATAAACTTTATCAACAACTTCTAACCATAATGCCAACAATGCATTATTTGAAGTATATGCTCCCCCTGAGCCTGCGCCAACCATTTCATATCATGACCGAACCATTTCTTGGGTCTGTTCTGCTGCCCTTTCTTCTGTTCTCCATATACGCGACTCTCCGGCCTGTAACTCGTGTATATAAGCAACTTATCTTCATTATATCAGCGTATGCAAGATGGAATACTGAATTTCATCACTTTCAGTTTCCCCTGTGTCTATTATGTCAGCTAACTAAGTTATGTCACACCTTTTTGTCTCTAATTCTGTCTGTGATGATGTATGGTCCTCTTGTTTTGAATTTTGAAATTTGCTCCTACATTCCCTTGCTTTATGTCCAAGTTTGTTGCATGTATAACATCTTACATATTTCATATTCCTTCTATTGCAATCAATTGCTTTGTGTCCATATGCATTACAGGAAAAGCAATATCCTCTGAAATACCTGGGATGTGATGATCTTTTGTGATGTTCTTGAACCTTTCTACTTCTACATCTGGCTGCAACATGTCCAAGATTATGACATACATAACATTCAACATTATTCAGTGGAGGAGTAAAATATTTCCTTTGAAGAATTTCTTTCCTTAGCTGTTGATGGGGTTTTCTTCTCATCTCTTCGTTGTGCATTTCAGATTTCTCATTAGAGTTTCTTGCCTCACCTTGTGAGCTAGATTCACCTTCAACAGATTCATAAAAGCCAATACTAGTTTTGATACTAGGGATCTTTGACTACCAAGAATGTCATCCAAAATCTTAGTACTATCTTGAAATCACAACAATTTATCCTTTTCTTCTAATTTAACTTTTAAGATATTTACCTCAACCTGATGTTGTTCTTCCTTTCCCAGATATTGTTTCCTTAGGTCTTCTTCAAATTTTCTTCCTTCTTCCACTTGTTGCTTTAATTCGATCACTTCATGTTCTTGTTCTTCAAGATCTTCTCTATTCTACTCCTTTGATTTTTCAAGATCTTCTTTTAGAGAGAGGATCTTTGATTCAAGTCTCTGAATTGTTATGCTCTGATTACTATATCTTGCAATTTCTCCCTTACCCTGGTTATTGTCTCCAATTGTTCGTTTAATTTGGTAACTTCTTCAGTTTCTGCATTCTTC
>APFE031427729.1:3927-15546 GCA_000404065.3 Pinus taeda
TCTCGGAAAATGACCGACCTGAGGGTAAACAAAATAGGAGTAAAAGTGTGGACTAAGAAGAAAAGTTAACACCCAATACATGCAAATATTTCTTAGATTGTCAAATGTTATACCTATAGAAAAAAGGTGAGAAGTCACAGTTAGAATCTTCATAGAATTGATAAACTAATGCTATTAAATGGAAAAAGAGAGAAATTTTTGAATGAGATATACATTCCATGAGTAAGGCCAACTCCTTAGTCCCTAGCTGATCACATTACAATATAAATGCTAGAGGGAATGGTAGCAGAGAGTCCCATCTGAGCAGAGAGAAAGAATTAGCCTTAATGGGAGGTAATAGAAATCCAAGTTGTTATGAAATAAATAAAAGGAAAAGTAAGAGTTCCTGGAAGTACAAGTACCTGTGATGGATGCAAAACGCTGGGAATATACACCTAGGTAAATAAATGGGAAAAAAATATTTTATTATTACAAGGAGAAAAGGTATAGGAGTTATCTTATGAAATGTTTGCGAGAACATCAATTTACCTTTGTAACAACAGCAACCTGAGGAGTCAGTAAATATACAAATCTCTCCCTCTCATATATATTATGGAAGAGTATCGTGAGGAGTATTGACGATGGGCATCATGTAGGAAACATTCAAAATTAATTGAAAAAACATGGAAATCCTTATTATAGACTATGAATAAAGTAAGGGAAATCAAGTTCGGAAGCACCTCTAGAAGAGGAGAACAAATCTGTTCTAGTTGAAATTCATATGAAATTAAAATAAGTGGGAGTGTGCAGGAAACCAACACCAAACTGATATATACCTTATTACCCAAATATAGTTTGCAACTGCGTCATGAAATCTTCAAGAAATTTCTGGGTAGAGCAGAACAAAACATACGTGTACTTTTTCTCTCCAATCAAAAATTTAGTTGGGTAGGAAAATAATATGTAGCAATCCTAATTATCTTATAAATAAGGCCAGCGAAATTAAGATAGTGATGGATGAAACCCCCATGGAAAGTAAGGTTTCATCTTGCAAGAATGGCATCGAAAATTTAATAAAGAAAACAAGGAAGGGAAATTTGTTTCTCAAGCACCGTTAATGAGTTAATCGAACAACACCCAAAAATGAAATTTCAGAAATTGTGTGAGAATATTAACCCCTCTACTAGGAAGCCAGGCATGTAAGGGGCAAGCCAAAGATACTAAAAACAAAAATAAGGAATGTTAATGCTATCAAGAAGCAACTTGACTCTAGTTCAACTGTGAATGCCACATAAATGGGGATAAGAGCTTACCATCATGTCAGAGATGAAATATCCAACGAGCTCTGCAATGTCTAGCTAGGAATTTGAGCTAAATCACCTTAAAACTAGAGAAACAATGTAAGAAGAGTTTGGTGGCTTGTTGGAGATGGACACCATATTTTGTTTCCAGAAAAAAAAAGAATAATCAAAGGCCACCAGAGGTGATACTAAAAAGGAAACCCTATGGTTTTCCCAAACAATCGTGACCGTCCACACCTCCCAAAAAATCTACCACTCTCCATGGTCTAGTCTATTAGGCACGTGAGGTGCACATGGGAATGATTAGCTGGTAGTTATTCTTTTTTTCCAAGTATACAAGCAGAGGGGCATGTAGCTAGACCCTCAAGTCTCACATTAATATGCTCACTCACATACATAGATATGAAATAAGTTTAAATCAATCTTGGAATAACAGTACCATTTCCAATTTCCACCTAGTATTTTTAGGTATAACTTCCTTATATATGTGTGTGTGTGTGTGTGTGTGTGTGTGTGTGTGTGTGTGAAATATAAAGAAACTCATGGTTAGTGAAAGAAGGAAAAACTCACACGCAAACCTTCTTTAATACAATGGGAGTATATGGATCCCCATACATGAATAATAGTTATACATATAGAACAAAATATTATAAAATAATGTAGGGCACTTATATTGTGCTCTAAATTACTAGACTTTGACCATCGTTGTATTGCTAACAAGAAAGGTTTTATTATAAAGTATGAAAACAATTGATGAAAAACAAAATGGGGATCAAATTCCATGTGAATCATAGGTATAATTAAACTAATGAATTTGTTATACGAATTAAAGAATAAACAAGGAAATTGTAGATGACACTAAAAATAATTATTTTCTAAGGTAAATGGGGTATGTGACATATGGTATGAGAGCTATAGGTTAAATATTGAGGCCTATGGGCCAACCCGCAACTAGAATATAGAAATGAGCTAGATTAGTCTGAGGTGTGATGAACTGTCACTTTCAAAAACATAAATGTCCAAAGTATTATAAGATTTGAAGACTTGAAATAATCAGTATTAAATCAATTCGTGAAAAGGGAGAGGAATGAGCAGTTATAAACGGGAAAAGAAAAGCAAGTAACTCGCATATATGGACATGCACATGACCAAATATAGAAAAAAGAATGAAATACCATTACACAATTTATAAGAAGAGATGTACCAAGTATACTGGCATTTTGTAAAAAAATTCACAAATGCTTGTTGCTAGTGTTAAATATTACAAATTCAATAATGTTACTTCATGCACTCACTTTCTATAAAAGGGAGAAAATCTTTTTTTTTTGGTTTTTTTGGTTTTCTAGTTAAGGTGAATAAAGTAGTAAAATTTTATACATTGGCATAAGAGGGTCTTACAATATGGGTTTAAGAAAAAGAAATAGAAAATGAATAAGATATGGGTAAATAAATAAATACCTTGTAGAAAGAGATTTGAACTTCCTTAGAGAGAATCTATACGTACTAGAACAAGATCTAGAGGAAGATATGGAATTTGTGTGACCATACATGGAATAGAACAAGTCATTTTCAGCTAACCCTAATAAATTATGGCCTCCAAGGTTACAATCAAGGTCACCACCATTGCGAGTAACCACGTGGTTCATGTTTCAAAGCACCAAGTTTACAAGGTGAGGCAAAATCTCTATTAACAGACATCCCTAGAAATCCCACACACATGAAAGTGGGAAGCTATTTCATTGTTTAAAAGAAGGTTGGTATATATATCTAAATTTAAGGTTGGATATATAAGAATAAGATGGTTGTCAAAAAAAAGAAAAAAAATGATGACCAGGAACCTTGTGCTTGTATAGAAAGACTCTTGTAACTATTATAAAAGCAATATCATGTAAATTGTGTTGATATTCAAATGGAAGTTGTACATGATTATGGGGAATAAATGAATTGTTTGTCCTAGTCATTAGAGGTCAAAATTTTAATAAATCCAGCGATAATTATAGAACCTCGAGATACAAAAGCTAGAATAGATGCACACATGTCATTCTTGAATTCCCCAAAGAAATTGTAGTGGAACAAAGATATTAAAGAATAGGATTACATAGATTATTATTTATAACCTAAGTACATATTTATACTCCTATGATGCTTATATGCATAATTTTACATAATGAGGATGTGTACTACTATTATGTTCTAGAAAGAGATACTAAGGAAAAGAAAACATTGACCATCTTGTTGTAAAAGGCTTGGGTCAACCTTATAGCCTAATAAGCCATAGCATGTGGTACAAGAACCTTGTAATAAAAGGTTCCATATAAACAAACAATTTCATATGAAGTGTAGTCTAGAAGAAAGTATGGGTATCTTCTAGTAGAGAATTTGGGATACTGTGAAAAGAACATATAGATATATATAGGTGTGTGTATGAGTTAATATAAAAATTCAAGAATTTAAATTATGAATCGAGAATGTACAATGTTCCTATGTACAAATCATTTCGAAACCGAGTTGTGCATGTATATGGTTAAGACTCAAATGGATAGAAAAGAAAAAAAATGTATATGTGTCCATTTTTAAGCCATACTACAACCAGAAACAAAACCCATTTTCCTTGTGTGATTATAACCATATAAGAAAGGTCTTGGCTCTAGAAACTAGGAGCATGTTGTACATACATAGACTACACATGAAATGGAGTAAAAAGAGGGAATATGAACAACTATAATGTAAATATTGTGTAGTAAATTTCAACAGGTACTCAATGAAGCCTTCTTGAGAATAGTTAAATTAATATTGACATAAATATCACGAAAAAGATGCTATCAGCATAATTTCGAGAGTTGATTCCTCAGTGGACTAGAAGTTTTAGGGCTAAATGAATGACTACCATCAATAATGGGAGTATAGAGTGTGAGGAATGAGAAAAGAAGGAGATAAAGTCTTCAATGGTAAATTAGAAGGATGTACTATGTAGGTGATAAAAGCAGAAGACAAAATAAGAATATCACCGGAAATGGTGATTAGAGCAAATATCAAAGTAGATAGAATAATTAGGGGACTATGAAGATAAAAATAATAGTAATAACAACAATTTATTTGCGAAGAAATGAGAAGATCATGAAGGAAATAAAAGATAGTACAGAAAAGAGATAGAACCCATCAACTTTACATATAAATGGATAAGAGTAAAATGGATCGAAGCTAAATTTAGGAGTGCAAACATGCAATTATTTTAGGGACAAGTGAATTAGACCCTGACAAGGGCTAAGAAATCCCAGATTGGTAGCAATATTAAGAATGAAATGATCTCAAAATTTTACGGCATTAGAAATCAACATTGGTGTTTCGTAAGAAACTTCACAACTTAGTTTTTTTTTTCTCAACCAAGATTGACCATTAAAAAATTAAAAAAAAAATGTTACAATAATGTCACAAGATAAACTAGGAATGTTAATAGAATTTCCTATCGTGGCATAACAAATTAAGCGTGATATTTTCATAAATTTCTACTTAGGAAAATTTCTAGACTTAATTTTTACTAATTGATGTATTGTTTTAACAGATATACACATGGGTGTGTGTGAAAATGTTTGGCAGTGATGAAACCAATTACACAAACCTGGTGAGTGTTAAGATATTCATGCAAATGAAAAAGAATATATGGTTAAATATAGAAGTAACATGTTGCAATATTCATAAATAACCTGCACTGCAGGCCAAATTGGTAAAAAATAAAAAATAAAAATAAAAATAAAAACACCTCAAGGGATTGAATTAAAGGAAAATAAGTGTAGCACATTTGTGAATTACCTTATGTTGTTCAATCATGAAACTTGAGTACGAAAAGATATTCTTTAATTACCTATGTTGGTATTATGAATATTTTTTTTCCTCGCGTGATTGTCCCTTAACTATTGTTATCTCTATGTGAGCAATGTGAAAAGCAATTTACAATTCCATATGTTGAAGTTCATAAGTAAACAGTATCCATATCATTGGGCATAGCCAAAGGATCTATTGTAATGTTGTGATAATATATCGATGATGCTGACCTTGTTGGGTGCATGTGGATAGCTATTGGGTGTAGGTGGAAATCACGAATGAAAATAGGAAGTACATGTTTAGCATGTATGAAAACATGTTAGGGAAGGAGCACGAAATCAATATAAGAGTATGTGTACTGCAGAGTTGAGCCAGGAAGCCAGGCATGTCAGGGGCAAGCCAAAGATACTAAAAACAAAAATTAGGAATGTTAATGCTATCAAGAAGCAACTTGACTCTAGTTCAACTGTGAATGCCACATAAATGGGGATAAGAGCTTACCATCATGTCAGAGATGAAATATCCAACGAGCTCTCCAATGTCTAGCTAGGAATCTGAGCTAAATCACCTTAAAACTAGAGAAACAATGTAAGAGAAGTTTGGTGGCTTGTCGGAGATGGACACCATATTTTGTTTCCAGAAAAAAAGAATAATCAAAGGCCACCAGAGGTGATACTATAAAGGAAACCCTATGGTTTTCCCAAACAATCGTGACCATCCACACCTCCCCAAAAATCTACCACTCTCCATGGTCTAGTCTATTAGGCACGTGAGGTGCACATGGGAACGATTAGCTGGTAGTTATTTTTTTTTTCCAAGTATACAAGCAGAGGGGCATGTAGCTAGACCCTCAAGTCTCACATTAATATGCTCACTCACTTACATAGATATGAAATAAGTTTAAATCAATGTTGGAATAACAGTACCATTTCCAATTTCCACCTAGTATTTTTAGGTATAACTTCCTTATATATGTGTGTTTGTGTGTGTGTGTGTGTGAAATATAAAGAAACTCATGGTTAGTGAAACAAGGAAAAACTCACACGCAAACCTTCTTTAATACAGTGGGAGTATATGGATCCCCATACATGAATAATAGTTATACATATAGAACAAAATATTATAAAATAATGTAGGGCACTTATATTGTGCTCTAAATTACTAGACTTTGACCATCGTTGTATTGCTAACAAGAAAGGTTTTATTATAAAGTATGAAAACAATTGATGAAAAACAAAATGGGGATCAAATTCCATGTGAATCATAGGTATAATTAAACTAATGAATTTGTTATACGAATTAAAGAATAAACAAGGAAATTGTAGATGACACTAAAAATAATTATTTTCTAAGGTAAATGGGGTATGTGACATATGGTATGAGAGCTATAGGTTAAATATTGAGGCCTATGGGCCAACCCGCAACTAGAATATAGAAATGAGCTAGATTAGTCTGAGGTGTGATGAACTATCACTTTCAAAAACATAAATGTCCAAAGTATTATAAGATTTGAAGACTTGAAATAATCACTATTAAATCAATTCGTGAAAAGGGAGAGGAATGAGCAGTTATAAACGGGAAAAGAAAAGCAAGTAACTCGCATATATGGACATGCACATGACCAAATATAGAAAAAAGAATGAAATACCATTACACAGTTTATAAGAAGAGATGTACAAAGTATACTGGCATTTTGTAAAAAAATTCACAAATGCTTGTTGCTAGTGTTAAATATTACAAATTCAATAATGTTACTTCATGCACTCATTTTCTATAAAAGGGAGAAAATCTTTTTTTTTTTTGTTTCTTTGGTTTTCTAGTTAAGGTGAATAAAGTAGTAAAATTTTATACATTGGCATAAGAGGGTCTTACAATATGGGTTTAAGAAATAGAAATAGAAAATGAATAAGATATGGGTAAATAAATAAATACCTTGTAGAAAGAGATTTGAACTTCCTTAGAGAGAATCTAGACGTACTAGAACAAGATCTAGAGGAAGATATGGAATTTGTGTGACCATACATGGAATAGAACAAGTAATTTTTGGCTAACCCTAATAAATTCTGGCCTCCAAGGTTACAATCAAGGTCACCACCATTGCGAGTAACCACGTGGTTCATGTTTCAAAGCACCAAGTTTACAAGGTGAGGCAAAATCTCTATTAACAAACATCCCTAGAAATCCCACACACATGAAAGTGGGAAGCTATTTCATTGTTTAAAAAAAGGTTGGTATATATATCTAAAGTTAAGGTTGGATATATAAGAATAAGATGGTTGTCAAAAAAAAGAAAAAAAATTATGACCAGGAACCTTGCGCTTATATAGAATGACTCTTGTAACTATTATAAAAGCAATATCATGTAAATTGTGTTAATATTCAAATGGAAGTTGTACATGATTATGGGGAATAAATGAATTGTTTGTCCTAGTCATTAGAGGTCAAAATTTTAATAAATCCAGCGATAATTATAGAACCTCGAGATACAAAAGCTAGAATAGATGCACACATGTCATTCTTGAATTCCCCAAAGAAATTGTAGTGGAACAAAGATATTAAAGAATAGGATTACATAGATTATTATTTATAACCTAAGTACATATTTATACTCCTATGATACTTATATGCATAATTTTACATAATGAGGATGTGTACTACTATTATGTTCTAGAAAGAGATACTAAGGAGAAGAAAACATTGACCATCTTGTTGTAAAAGGCTTGGGTCAACCTTATGGTCTAATAAGCCATAGCATGTGGTACAAGAACCTTGTAATAAAAGGTTCCATATAAACAAACGATTTCATATGAAGTGTAGTCTAGAAGAAAGTATGGGTATCTTCTAGTAGAGAATTTGGGATACTGTGAAAAGAACATATAGATATATATAGGTGTGTGTATGGGTTAATATAAAAATTCAAGAATTTAAATTATGAATCGAGAATGCACAATGTTCCTATGTACAAATCATTTCGAAACCAAGTTGTGCATGTATATGGTTAAGACTCAAATGGATAGAAAAGAAAAAAAATGTATATGTGTCCATTTTTAAGCCATACTACAACCACAAACAAAACCCATTTTCCTTTTGTGATTATAACCATATAAGAAAGGTCTTGGCTCTAGAAACTAGGAGCATGTTGTACATACATAGACTACACAGGAAATGGAGTAAAAAGAGGGAATATGAACAACTATAATGTAAATATTGTGTAGTAAATTTCAACAGGTACTCAATAAGAAGCCTTCTTGAGAATATTTAAATTAATATTGACATAAATATCAAGAAAATAGATGCTATCAACATAATTTCGAGAGTTGATTCCTCAGCGGACTAGAAGTTTTAGGGCTAAATGTATGACTACCATCAATAATGGGAGTATAGAGTGTGAGGAATGAGAAAAGAAGGAGATAAAGTCTTCAATGGTAAATTAGAAGGATGTACTATGTAGGTGATAAAAGCAGAAGACAAAATAAGAATATCACCGGAAATGGTGATTAGAGCAAATATCAAAGTAGATAGAATAATTGGGGGACTATGAAGATAAAAATAATAGTAATAACAACAATTTATTTGCGAAGAAATGAGAAGATCATGAAGGAAATAAAAGATAGTACAGAAAAGAGATAGAACCCATCAACTTAACATATAAATGGATAAGAGTAAAATGGATCGAAGCTAAATTTAGGAGTGCAAACATGCAATTATTTTAGGGACAAGTGAATTAGACCCTAACAAGGGCTAAGAAATCCCAGATTGGTAGCAATATTAAGAATGAAATGATCTCAAAATTTTACGACATTAGAAATCAACATTGGTGTTTCGTAAGAAACTTCACAACTTAGGTTTTTTTTCTCAACCAAGATTGACCATTAAAAAATTAAAAAAAAAAATGTTACAATAATGTCACAAGATAAACTAGGAATGTTAATAGAATTTCCTATCGTGGCATAACAAATTAAGCGTGATATTTTCATAAATTTCTACTTAGGAAAATTTCTAGACTTAATTTTTACTAATTGATGTATTGTTTTAACAGATATACACATGGGTGTGTGTGAAAATGTTTGGCAGTGATGAAACCAATTACACAAACCTGGTGAGTGTTAAGATATTCATGCAAATGAAAAAGAATATATGGTTAAATATAGAAGTAACATGTTGCAATATTCATAAATAACCTGCACTGCAGGCCAAATTGGTAAAAAATAAAAAATTAAAAGAAAAACACCTCAAGGGATTGAATTAAAGGAAAATAAGTGTAGCACATTTGTGAATTACTTTATGTTGTTCAATCATGAAACTTGAGTATGAAAAGATATTCTTTAATTACCTATGTTGTTATTATGAATATTTTTTTTCCTCATGTGATTGTCCCTTAACTATTGTTATCTCTATGTGAGCAATGTGAAAAGCAATTTACAATTCCATATGTTGAAGTTCATAAGTAAACAGTATCCATATCATTGGGCATAGCCAAAGGATCTATTGTAATGTTGTGATAATATATCGATGATGCTGACCTTGTTGGGTGCATGTGGATAGCTGTTGGGTGTAGGTGGAAAGCACGAATGAAAATAGGAAGTACATGTTTAGCATGTATGAAAACATGTTAGGGAAGGAGCACGAAATCAATATAAGAGTATGTGTACTGCAGAGTTGAGCCATCTCTCAAAATAATGTAAAGTGAAAGAACCTAGTAGTGAAGAGACCTATGTAGGACATTCCCTTAAAGTCTCCTAAAAATCCCTTGGGCAGGAATAAAAGAAATTAAATTAACATAAAGATAGAGAATTATTATGTTAATCACTTAATTCGAGAGAAATACTAAGTGGGGTGGACTAAATCACTGCGGAGATAAAAATGTGCTTTAAAGAAAAATAAAAATAACTTTTTTGAGAAAAACTAAAACAAAAAGACCTAGACTAAAACGTTTGCAGACCTTAAAGCAAGATGTTGTTAAAATTTACTGCGAAGAAGTCTATAAAATAAATCACCAAGAATCAATGACAGTGAGATTCCAGAGGAAAGCTGGTCTTACCTTAGGGGCACTATGGGAGATAGCTCAAGGTTCGGTGGAAGTTTCTCTATCTTGAAATATTCCCCAAGTAGTAATGGGTAGTTGAACTTCTATTAAATTCTTCTTTCATTTCTGCATAATTCAATAACCTATGGTGACAGAATAGTAGCAAGATTGCATAGTTGTGTTCATATTGATACTATATTACCTACATGCAAGATTATTTATTTTTTTATTTTTTGTTTTTCTTTGTCTACCATTTTGATATGCATGCACGTAGGAGAACGGGGCCAAAAAAAGTTCTTGGCTAGAAAAGTAATCGAAAATTAAGGCTCGATATGAGCATAAAGGATAAAACATACGTAACTCATTGAATTTAGCCATATTGGAGCTATTGGATATTAAATATAATGATGTCGAGGTACTTTTGGTATTCATTGTAACTCTAAAGAAAATAAATGGGAGAATAAAGTTTAGGGGGCATATTGGATAGCGATTAAAAAAAATGCTCATCCAATGATATTTCTAATATAATATTATTATTAGAAAAATTGTGTAGTCCGAAAGAAAAGAAAGCTGGAGATTACCTTGAATATCTCTTAATGTATGATATGTTTATATTTGTAACTCTATTTGGAAATGTAAGTAAAAGAGTGCTTGTACATATAAACATAACTCTATTTATATGAAGTTGCGAAAGAAAAGAAAGCTGGAGATTACCTTGAATATCTCTTAATGTATGATATGTTTATATTTGTAACTCTATTTGGAAATGTAAGTAAAAGAGTGCTTGTACATTTAAACATAACTCTATTTATATGAAGTTGTGGAGAGTACGCACAGTAAAGGTCCTAAAAGTCTTACGTTTTATAAAAGTATATTAGAAATTATTGTATAAGGAAATGACTTGAAATTTAGACAACTAGTGATTGATACACAAAGAATTAGTACATAAAAATATAAGGAGAGGTTTTATAAGAAAATATAGATGCTAAAATATTAAAATAAAATCAAAAATAAAATTTAAAGACTTTTATTATATATATATATAAGATAAACTGTGTATATAAAAATTCTAGAAATCCAAACATGATTGCACAGCATGAAAGTAGTATAATATTATAAATATGTGAAAACGGTAAGGTAAGTAGGCATGAGAGAGCAGCATGGAAACATTGTACGATACAGTAGAAATTGGTATAGAAAGAGTCTATATAAAGAAACCATTTGGTGAACTTTAGTATTATAACTAAAGGAACACTTTGTAAAGGTTGATTTAGGTAGGAAGTAACCGTAGAATTTCATCTAAATCGTTAATTATGATGTTTTATAAATTAGTATGTAGTATGTGTGTAGTGTCCTATCTAGGGGGCTAGATCAGTCTAAATTAATTGTCAACCCAGGGTGCGTTTACTTAGAGGCGTGTGCCTAAAATATATAAGCATAAAGGATCTACTCTAAATCTATGACTCCTAAGTTACAGTGTTGGGATTAAGT
>APFE031427733.1:0-33093 GCA_000404065.3 Pinus taeda
GTTCATTCGATTTATTTTAAAGTTGATCTTGAGTTAAGTTTCGGTTTCCAGGTCCTACCGTATGTAATTTCTCAAAATCCCTAAATGCACTCTATATGCCAAAACATGTCATTCCATTCAATGAATGCTAATTACAAGAGAGTAAGAGGGCTTTCACACAAACGAAATGATCACAAAACAACAAATAGCTTCCCTAATGCAGCTAATGGAAATCAC
Source organism: Pinus taeda (assembly GCA_000404065.3). Taxonomy (NCBI): domain Eukaryota; kingdom Viridiplantae; phylum Streptophyta; class Pinopsida; order Pinales; family Pinaceae; genus Pinus; species Pinus taeda. Next base: position 217 of record APFE031427733.1, read on the forward strand.
TAAACTTTTCTTTAAGATTACTAATCCACTAATCAAAATGAAAAGTCCCTAATTCTTATTAACTAACAAAAAGCAAAAGAGATTTTCCTTTTTGTTGATGGAAAAGTGCATTAAACAAACTTTGAGAAACGATAATAGACAAATGTGGAAAAAACTGGTTGACCCCAAACAACTGTGATCCATGCCCGGGTAGTGAAAAGAAATCGAAACAATGTCAAGATTGGTTCAACAACGATCACTTAAACAACCAAGCATAAGCAAGCAAAGAGGAAGGCTCAATCAAACCAATAGCAAGCAGTAAACGAACCTTTGCAAATGAGTAACCAAGAAAAGCTGATCCAACAAAATTGGAATAATAAAACTAGGTCACAAAGCAAAAAGCAAGATTCACTTCAACAAGGCTCACAAGAAAGTGCTTCAATCTTCAGACAATGAAAATCAAGTCGTAAATCAATTGAAAACAGTAGGGGATAGCAAGACCATCAGGCTCAGGAGGTAGAATTGAAGAAATTCAATCCTACAGGAATCAGCGCAAGTGGAACACAACAATAGTGCGCTGATAAGAAACTACGCGTAGCAACAATGCGATGTCAGTGTGGAAGTACACAACTTAATTGCGATGGTTCGATTTTCAGAACCGTCGCGACTATTTTTTGTGTTAACGCGATGATCGGGAAGACACAAAAAGGGCTATGCGATGGCAGCGCGACTGTTTTAGAATAAACCGCGATGAAGCTAAAAAACGACCACAATCAGGCCAAAAACTCCCAAACCAAGGAAATCACTCTTTAAACAATCAAGGCACTTCCCAGACCGAACCATGAAACCCAAAAAACAGAGAACTAATCCCCAAACTTTGAAAAGAGAGAAAAAATCAAACTCAAGGAAAAAATGAACAAGAAAAGGACAAAAGCTAGCTCCGAGCTGTTTAGTTCGTAAACCAAATCGGAGATCGACTGAAGTGGCTTTGATCTACTTCGCTAATGCAGAGCACTAGCGTTTCGAAGGCTACCTGGCCATGCTTCAGGGTCCGTCTAAATTTTACAAATCAAACAAGAAGGTAAAACTCCCCAGCGGAGTCACCAAATTGTTGTGTAGGTAAATCCCCTCTGTGGACAAAGGCGATCCCACTAGCCTAACTGAGGTCTAGCAACAATCAAACAACGCTAACACGCAGGTTCCTAATTGCAAAATAGAGGCCAAGATGAGAGCCTACCTCGACTCCAACGCTTATATTCGTAGAAGGGTCATCGCTTCCGTTCTTTCGCTTGAGCTGGTCACAATCCTCACGATCTCTGTGAACAGACACCTGCACATGCAAAGAACAAGACAAATACAAGCATAAAATCCGAGAAATGCAACAATGTATCAGTCAGAAAGGATACAACTCAAACACCATAATAAAGACACATGAGTGGAACCATAATGATAGTTGTCTATTATTATTGATAAAACAAAAGAGAATACAACCAAGTTCTGACGTCAGATCCTCCTTTGGATGGGTCCAGCCAGCAAGTCCCTCAAGCATTCACCCTTGAAGGTAGATATCCCAAGACAAAACTCTCTCTCACACAAGTTTACATAAGATGGAAACACTTCACAACCTTCCTTAAGCACTCTAGCAATCCCACACTTGTCACACCAGCTGCCTATCAAGCTCACACACTATCAGCAACACTCCAAACACAATGAATTCCAAACTAGCAGCTTATGGCAATGGTGGAGGCTTAAATAGGAGGAGTCTCCATGAATGGTGGGAGGATGAGCTTATCTCCAAGGAAGGTGGCTCAAATGACGAAACGGACATGCCAGAGAAGGGAGGGCGACATTTACAAGGCCAACAACCAGGTCTGGAGTCATCTGGAAGGCCGACTGTTAGAACAAACTCACCCAAACTAGATCATCACGGGTGGATAACTTCACTGGAGCGCTGACATTGCTGCTGAATAACAAAGAAAGTCATATCAACGCAGTTAGATATAAGTAACGGACGCGCTGTCACATGAAATTCGACTAGCGCGGGAATCACGTGTACTTCCGCGCTGGCAGTGCATTAGGTCTGTTTTGGAGCGCTCATCTGCACGTTTATTTTTACAACAGTCACGATGACAGAAGAACTTTGGCAAAGTTGGTCATTTGGCAACATTAGAGAGCATGAGCATGACTAATTTGGTGCCATGACACAGTAGGAAGACTGACAGGGAGACAGTGACAAATTACTGGGCAACACTCCTATATATAGAAAGAAGGTATTTTCATTTGTATCATCAAAGAATTGTTCATTTATTTAATATAAAGTAGGTTGCCCCGTCAAAGAGGCTGAATTCTAAGGCATTGATCTATCTTTTCTATCCTTTTCTTCAGCTGGTTTCATAACATTTTCCCACTGGATCCCAAAACTGAGACTACCAGCTTGATTTTTAATTATCTTCCTTTCAATGTTATAATACATATTTATACATGACGAAGCATCCAATACCATGGACTGAAAACCATTGCATCCAATACCATGGACCGAAAAACCATTGCATCCAAAATACATGTGCAAAAATCATGCACAAAACCATAGGTGGGTCTGCCCAACCTAACATAGGGTCTAAAATCAACATTTTCAAGGGCGCTACCCTAGACCCCATAAAGTGGGGTTACAGGTATTCCTCAAACCCCCTATTAACTACGTAGAAAGAGTATAACACAACCCAACATGCACGTTGTAGGAAGTAGTCTAATCCATCATTAGTTCATAGCTTCTGTGGGTGCATTCATCATGGCCTACCGACCTGTAGAAATTACAAAACAATTGTTGGGACGTGTACGTATACTTCTGCAATAGATGACAATTATCCATAGTGTGTCTTCCTCCTATATGATAGATCACACACCATAGTGCAGGCACCAAGCTGGGTCCTGCTTACACCTCAGATCTTAACAGCATTGACCCTCCTCCCACTAAGTAATTCACAAACACTGGACAATGGTCCTTGTCATGCCCTTGGCCTTTTCATTTTATGCACCATACCTCCTCGCGTGCCTCTGGGCAAGGTTTCCTGTCCTGTTTCAAACTTTGCATCTCTAGACACAGATTTTATAGTTGCACATGGATTTGTTGGACTCCGAGACTAGGGTCTTATACAGGGGTCTCATGCAAACTCATTGCCATCTCCAAAGCTTCAACCTGGGTGGAATATTTTTGTTGTGACAGTGTCATCCTTAAGTGTGGTGTTAGTGATGCTACAAACCATGCACGTTGCTATCCATCTGTCAAAGTCATATTGGCTTCCATACCCCTCAATCTTTGGTCTAGATCCTAAGGGGTCTCGCTTGGGAGCATCGCGATCTCCTTAAACTCAATAATTGATTGTGTCTGCAATTTTGGCCTGTTGAATTCCCTATTCAGTGTGGTCTGGATTTCTGTAATTCCTGCATTTAAATGATCATTAGAATGCTTGATGTACCATGTTAATGTGTGATCCTACATCGCGCTAACTAGCATAGTATTTTTGATATTGTCATCCATGACTCCTGGCGCTTCCCATGTCGCCCTTACTACGAACCAGAATTGGTATGATATTCATTCCCTACTCCTCTGAATACCGATAGTTTGATCACACTCACCATATTGAACTGTGGTGGTGGTGGAGGTGGGGTGGGTGGAGATGGAGGTGAGGGGGCTGAGACGGGTGGTGGTGTAGGTGGAGGTGGTAGGTGTGAAATTCACTACCTTATCAAACTGACTACGCTTCTCAGAGAAACTTTCGCAAGCTCTTCCTCACTTTCCCACAAGGGTTAAATTAAGGGACTCGTTTGTAATTCTTCACTACCTACACTTCTATAGATATTCCCACTTCGCATAGCCCCAAACATTAATTTATTTGCATAACCCGCTTTTCACACAATAACATCTTAATCCAAGTGTTCAAAGATTTAATATACTTACCTCATGGTCCCTTGAGGAAACATCACTCTGCCTCACTGTAGTTGACGATCGTATATACTATGAACCCAATGATAAATCCTCCTATGATTTGGTCGAGCCAATGGTCCACAGCTCACATGACCTTATCTCCTGAAGCTTCTAGTCTGCACACTAATTCTAAAGTCCACAGGATTGGTTTGTCGAACGTACAGCTTCCCTGACTATCTACTAGCTCTGTGATCCACTCATATAGCTCAGAAGGAAAGGATGCAAATAAAATTTTGTCGATTTCGTATACAAGTAGTGCTCCAACCACTATTCCTTCTATACTTGTGGATTCCTGTTTTCTTGTGTCGCGAACTCGTTAATCTTCTTGTCCAACCGCTATTCAATTTCTTTCTTCATTGTGTTCCAGTGACACGACATTAGGCATCCGTTATGCAAATCTCAGTCCCGATAGAAAAACCATTTGTTGGCTTGTGTGGGCCTGACCTAGGTTCAGAGATGATTTAGCCAAACAAATCTTAGTGTTACTAGCCCTTTCGACAGTAGTCTGCAGAGTGCGAACTGAGGTCTCACCCAAAGTAGTATGGGAGCATGCTAGAACCAGGTTTCCGCACCCTAGAGATGTTTAATGATTTTTAGTGGTCCGCAGATTGACCTTGCTCGCATGTCGCTATGCGCACCTATCAGTACCTCGCATTCTATAATGTTGCCTTCGCACAATCATGTTCAAGGCACGATCAGTGTTATTACCCAAGTCCTTACATTTAACCCAATATTTCCTTATTACTTAACTTAACTGTGTGATCCCAATTATACTTAACAATATTATAAGTGTGTGTGATAAACAAAACAGTATCAATGCATAGAAAGTAATAGAACTATAGATACACAGTATTTGGAATCAAGCTTCTCTTTATTATTCCTCTTCTTGGGTTACAGACTCAACTTCACCCTACGCACTCAACTGTAGAGCCTCTTCCTACTACTACAACCCAAGGCACTTAGACTTCTTCTCTATCCGCTACTAGATCATTCTCGTTAATCCATCTCCTTCGCTATCTTTACAACTTAGAGCCTCACTCTATTTATACAATCCCATGGTCTGCGGACCATCGGTAGGTCAACATGAAATTACATTACATTACAAAACTTAAGGTGGAAAACCCTATGACTCAACCTATAGTTCGGGCTCCGCACCAAAAATTCATGGAGTCTTACAACATATTTGACCAAAACTTGGGCTTTGAGCTCCAAAACATGTCGTGGGGGGAATCCATGCCCAACAGGGAATCGATCACAGATTTAGAAGTGATCGTATGCATTCTAAATCCATTTCCACCATAATGGAGCACGTTCACAACAAGTATCTACTCCAAGAAAGAATCAACTCTCTTTAATGAGTTCTGGCCACACTACATATTGGAATATTCAAAGATCAAGGTCAAGGATGAAATTGGATTTGTTGAGAAAGCTCAATCCTTTCTAGCATTTGTTGAGCAAGCTCAATCCTTTCCAGCCCAATTCAAGATGATGAAGAAGGAAAAATTTTGCAAGTACAAGAAGAAAGATATGTCCAAGATTCATTTCTTAAAGTACCAAGAGTTTGGAAATTACAAGAAGGACTATATAAATCAGCCAAACAAAAATGGAAATAATAGGTGTGAATATCATGTAGCCGAAATAGTGTGAGAACCTGAGAAGAAGGCAAAGAAAGAAGAGGTGAAGGATCTTTACGAGTAAAAGTAAGGCTCACTATTTTCTAGGTTCTTCATGAATTCTTTTTTATGTTAGATGATTTGTTTTGTATAAGAATCATAGGATACAATCATATGATAAGTAATATGTTTATGATTATGTTGCATAGTAGTGATCATATAGGATATAAACCATTTCACATAATGTACATCCAAATATTATCTACCATGATGTTAGAAGATGCCATCTTGCTGAAATGGATCATCATGATCTGGGAAGGGACCAACATTTTTTAGTGTCCTTGGGAAAAGCATCATGACAAAAATAATATGCATTCTATGTAACGAGGAAAGAAGTTGGTAAAGGGAATGAAGAATTACAATGGGTCAAGATACAACCATTTTGTGAAATATAAGGATAGCTAGATGATTGAATGTAAGCATAGGAATGAATATTGAAAGGAAAAACATTGGATAATTTTCATATGTATAAGAATCTTATGAAATAAAGTTGGTATGCTTAAGTGTTTATGATTCTGAAAAAGATTAGAATGTAACTTATGTAAGGATGTCGGTAGGGGAATTTCATCTCAAATAAGTGACCTTTGGACAACGTCATAACTCTCTCTCTGAGAAGAGGATTGGAATTTGATAAATAGTGGAGAATCATGCACGAACTGTAGTTTTCTATGTATCAATTTCAAAGCTAAAGGAGGAAGCAGTGACACGTGGCATGTCGTACAAGTTAGCTCAATTGAACTAGTCCATAATTAGGTCATTGTGAGAGATTTAGCATAACTTTGCCTTGAAGAGTCCAAATCGGGTCAGACCTGTGGCATTGGAAAGAAGACTCTGAGGGCTTCTTTCAGATGAAATTCCCCTACCTAGTAGAATTTCTACTTAATATAGGCCGACATTTTAATGTATGAATTTTCAAATTAACCTATAATACAATGCATAGGTAAAATTACTCTCCTCATAATTAATGTGTGATACTATATTTTAGCTCGGAGCTCGACCCTTGCTAGCCTAGATGTCTAAGAATGTATACCTCTTCTTAGGAACACACATTCTCCATGGTCTCTCTCCCTCTTTAGGCTCATTATCTTTTTATAAGTGCCCTTAACATTGTTTCCGAAAATTAATGTTAAATAAACTAAGTAACATTACTATTAATCTTTTGGGCTTTCATCTTATTAAAAGTGCCCTTAATTTTGTTTGTGACATTTAATGTTAAATAAAGGAAATAACGTTCATATTAATCATAAAGTCATTTATCATTAACAATAGTGTAGTGAATTTCCGGATGCGGGTGAAAGCTCAACCCGACAGGACGAAGCACATGCTCAGCATGCGTCACCTCGTGCCTGTGACAGTTGGAAGCTACATGCGCCGTCAAGGAATTAAGGAAATTCGCGGGAGCTCCAGGCATTCAATGCCGAGCAGAGGGACGGTTAGAAACCACAGGGTGACTTCAATGCAGGTTCAATCCGCAACCAAGCATCGACCTTTTGAAAGCAGAATGACAGGAGGCCATGACATTCCTGGTCCGAGCGAATTTTACAGCAGGGGTTGGGGAAGCTGGTTAGAAGGGAATCCTGGCAATCAGGCCAAGCCTCGCCTGGGGAGGAACGCGGAAATTGCAGGGGTTGATGGCCTGCAGAGGGGAGACATTGCCCTCAAATGCATAATCATTCCGCTGTTCCAACCTTGGAGGCACAATCGCTCTCGAAATCGCTTGCAGAGCTCAGCGAGGTCGTCGTTCGGCAAGCAGAAGTTTGGGAACCAGGAGGCACAATGGCAAGAAGACGGGAGAGGCAGCCGAGCAGGAGGGGTCGTGGAAGAGGAGCATTTTCCCGACAACCAGCAGGAGAGGGCCATCAACATTGTTGCTGCTGCAACTGCCACAGGAGAGCAACAGCAACACCACTGCAAGCTCAACGGCTTGTGGAGGTCGGCAGCACGAGGGACGGTGAGACGGGGCTTCCTGCGTTTGGTTCCGTCGTCTTCTCCTTGGGCAGAACCTCAGGGAACCCGGGCATCAACGCCCACATCTCAATTATGTTCACACAATCGCCCGATGAAGGGGAAGGCGCGGTGGCGCCACCACCTCTGCCACCAGGCGGCGAGGGAGGGGAGATATCAGAAATGCAAGCAATGCCAACTGTGCAGCCACCTTTGCCACCAGGTGGAGAGGAAGGGGAAGCTTCAGAGGTGCAGCCAGGGCAGGAAGCAGGAGACAAGGGAAAGGAGCCTATGGAAGTTTACACGCCTTCTCTGGGGCCAGCTCCTCCAGGCTTCACCGAGGAATCATGGAAGGCGAGATGGGAAGGCGTGGAAGAAGGCCAGGGATGGGCGCGCGTCGTGGAAGAAAAGAGCCCCTGTGAGGAGGCTGAGGAGCATCTTGCTGGCCTTTGACCGCCATCAGCCCATTTCCAAGAATGAAGCCATGCCGGGTAATCCTATTTTGCACGTGGTTTATGTTGAATTGCTGTCTAGCGGCTACATTTTACAGTCAAACTTGGTCAGTCGCCCCTGCGTGGGCATTCATAAGTAAAGTTAGCGTAATGCTGCTCCTTGGAGCTTTTGTTTTTCGTCAATCTAGCAAAACAATGTCAATTTTGGACAAGGTTATGGTCAACCAGCTGCTGCTACCCCTGCGAGGGAGCCTCAGAACGATGGATTTTTGTAGACACAGCACCCGTTCGGGGCTTTTCCATGCTCAGCATGCGTATCAGTTGTAAAATTTCACTGTAAATATAATACAAATACTTAGATAGTCTTTTACCGAGAAAAAAAAAAACAATAGTGTAGTCATATAAACTAAATGGCTTCTAAACATTGTAGGCATTAATATACTTATCTCTATTTGGCCACACACATTTCCAAGATTAACAAATGTAAAAAAAAAACTACGTTATAACTTTATTTCAAAATATTATTATTGAATATTTGAAACATTTTTAGAAGAAATCAAGTGGAAGAGTTAGGTCAACCTATGTGGTTCGTCATAATGACAATATGAAGAATCAAATCATACCGGCAAGTTAAATAGGGGAAAGACCTTATAAAGTCTATAAAAAAAAATGGGAAAAAGACCTTCTAAAAGCTATAAAGGAAACCGCTATAAAAACTCTTATATTTGAGTGGATGAACAAAAAAAAGAAATAATATAAAACTTATTTTTAGTTAATTAAATTTAATTAAATTTTCTATAAAAATTATATATATATATATATATATATATATATAATCGATCATAAAATAAAATGATCAAAAATAGGAAATATAGAAATAAATATAAATAAATAAAGGTTTATAACAAACTCATAAATATAGTAACCTTATTCTAATAAATAAAAATCACTTCCTTAGTCAAACGGTGAATATAAAATTTTTTAGAATAATCAAATTAATTCACATAATTTAAATAACTATTGAAAATTTTTAATTAATTATAAACTAAGGATAAACCACAATCTAATCTATTGGTTATCATTTAAATAAGTAAATATATATCTAATTTCTATTTATATTTTATATTTTAATAGTTTTATAATATTAATTTTGGCACAATATGGAGAAAAAATTATAATTATATCTATATATATCTATATCTATATCTATCTATATTAATATATATTATATAATAAGTTATTTATAACAATGGAAAAATTATTCTAAAAGAAAAATACTAAAAAAACGTTTAAACTAGAAGGGGAATAAAAAGTGGAAAAATAAAACCAAGACAGAGAATAGAGACAAAGGAGGGGAAATCAGAGGAAAAGAGGGAAATATAAACCATAAGATGAAAATGAAGAATGAAAAAGAGAAAAACTAGAAGTAAATGGCAAAGCTCCTGCAAGAAGTTACTAATTTTCCAAGAGTCATCCCTATTAAAATTACTAAACTTCCTCCCAATTTCTATAGCTTCCCTAAATATTATTATTACTTAAATATTAACCAGATTGTTAACCATAGGAATTATTTTCCAAATTTATTTATCTCTGAATAATTTTTGTTATAATATTATGATCCGTCAAATTCCAACGACCTTTATGCGGAAGTCAAATTCTACCTTTATTGGTAAAATTCTAAAATTAGTTGCACGACCAACACACCTATGGACATAATTAATTATAAAAAATTGAGATTTTCAAATAAAGAATCGACATGACTTTACATGTTTTAATAGTTAGAGTTTCCATAGCGCAGTTGACAGACAATTCGCCACTAATTAGTGTAACAGTATTTCCAAACTTCTTTAGTGTACTTGAAACAATGGCAGACCCAGCAATCCCCCGGAATGACGATGAATCGGTAAACAATCCGGCTCCTCATCCCGCTCCTACTTCTCCCGGGAGATCTTCATACGAATTACCAGGTCCAGCAAGGCCACAGAATGATGAAGAATCCGTAAGAATCCCTATTCTTCCTCGCACTCCTACTTCGCCAGGAAGATCTTCATACCAACCAGAAATACGTCGACATTCTGTCCCAACTAGCAGGTCTTCATACCAGCCAGGCCCATCAAGCCCCTGGAGTGATGATGAATCCGTAAACAACCCTAATCTTCCTCCCACTCCTACTACTCCCGTAAACAACGTTATTCTTCTCCCGGAAGATCCTCATACCAACCAGGAATACGTCGACATCTTGTCCAACGACCTTTATGCGGAAGTCAAATTCTACCTTTATCGGTAAAATTCTAAAAATTAGTTGCACGACCAACACACCTATGGACATAATTAATTATAAAAAATTGAGATTTTCAAATAAAGAATCGACATGACTTTACATGTTTTAATATTGAGTCGACATGACTTATCAAAAACATATCTCGCGATAGTTAGAGTTTCCATAGCGCAGTTGACAGACAATTCGCCCCTAATTAGTCTAACAGCATTTTCAAACTTCTTTAGTGTACTTGAAACAATGGCAGACCCAACAATCCCTCGGAATGTTGATGAATCGGTAAACAATCCTGCTCCTCCTCCCGCTCCTACTTCTCCCGGGAGATCTTCTTACGAATTACTAGATCCAGCAAGGCCACAGAATGATGAAGAATTAAACATCCCTATTCTTCCTCGCACTCCTACTTCGCCAGGAAGATCTTCATACCAACCAGGAATACGTCGACATTCTGTCCCAACAAACAGGTCTTCATACCAGCCAGGCCCATCAAGCCCCTGGAGTGATGATGAATCCGTAAACAACCCTAATCCTCCTCCCACTCCTATTACTCCCGTAAACAACGTTATTCTTCTCACGGAAGATCCTCATACCAACCAGGAATACGTCGACATCTTGTCCAACGACAGTACGTTCCATGAGGTGCTCACTGCACTGCAAGAGCAGTTGGGTTCTGTCAGAGTTGGGTTGCCTCCTGAAACAGTAGCAGCTTTACCGGTCGTTCGATTCAAAAAACAAGGAACAAACGATGAAGAAAGAGAGATGTGCACAGTTTGTTTGGAGATTTTTGGAAATGGTGAGAACGTGGTGCAGCTGCCGTGCTTCCACATTCTCCACCCTCATTGTGCCGCTGATTTGTTTAAGAATAGCAAACGTTGTACAATCTGCAGAGGGGAAGTTGAAGTTAAAAAGAATTAAGGGAGCTTTGAGTCTTGAATTTTTTATAATTTTGTTGTTTAATTTTTTTGATAAGTAATAAAAAATATATTTAAATAATAAAATAATTAAAATTTCTGGCCACTTTTGAAAGTCCTCAATTCCTCCCCTACAGTCTGACGATTCCTCAAACTTATAATTAATCTAGTGGAATAGTGTGAGGTAGCAACTATCTTTATTTTTATTTAAAAAAAATTAAAAAGATATATGATTATTTATAAGAAATAAATAAAAAGATATTATAACTTATTTATAAGAAATAATAAGATTTTCTATAAAATATAATGTTTTGTATTAATTTATAATTTCTGTAAACATAAGCTTTTTCTTTTTTCAATTCTTCTTTCTAAGTGAGTTTTGTGTTTCAAAGGGAAAAAAAGATTTAAAATAGTTGCAATGTATACCAATCTTTTATTTATAGTTTTTGTTACTTGATTTAAATATAATTCATTAGATAATTTTTTTTGTAAGTTTGGTAGGTCTTTTTTCTATTAATATTTTCTGAAAATAATTATGTTTATAACAAAAATTGTACTTGGCCCCAACTTGCAAACCAGGTTTGTTTGCCACGTGTACTTGTCTGCATTGAATGCTGTCCAAAATTTAAATAAAGTTTTCATGACCATCTAGGCTACATTTGCAGTTTTATTTACTATGAACTTCAAATTAAAATAGTAAAAGCTAACCAAAATATAAACAAAATTATGTTTGAAGACTTATTTCACTCATTATATGATTCCACTAGGGATGGGGCTTTCACATTGGACCTTGGTATTTTGCTCATCTTCATGTCATGTATGCTCTACTCGAAATTGTTTTGGTACACTTGGATCTAGATTGCAGCAATATCTCTGTGCAGATCCTTCATGGTGGGCTTCGTTGGTCTGGCCTCCTCCTATTCCTCTCGCTCCTTATGTAATGTCATTACTTGGGCCAAGATATTCTTGAGAACCGAGTACTATTGAATTGTTTTCCAAAACAGCATGTGACTAAGTCTGGTGTTCCTTGGATGTTTTACCATAGTTTCCCATTCTTTTGCCTCTATTTCGTGATTAGCTATATTATCATTGATCTCCTTCTCCCACTCTGATATTTGTGCTTTTACCTCTAGTGGAGTGCCAACCATGTACGCATTTATCACATACTGCATGTTTTCTTTCCCACTCTTCTTCCTCTTTTATTTGGAACTTTGCCCGAGCTTGCTTCCAACCCAATTGTCTTTTTTCCCGCCTTACATATTCCTTCAGTTCCTCTCTTACCCGCTTCTTTTCCTTGCTTTTCCATCACGTTCTCTTTCCTACTTATTATTTCTTTTCCCAGGCGGCTTACCAGTTCCGGGTTGCTTGCCTATTCTTGGGCTGGAGCACTATATGGGTTCCAAAAAATCAGGCATCCCTGCACACTCATATTTATATGACCTAGAACATAAACCTATGGAACTTGTCTACAAGTCAGAATTATTTTGAACAGAGCGAAGTTGGGCTTCTCCTACCCAAGTTTATCCACTCGCTCCTGGCTTGGAGAATTGTGATTGCCCTCTTTATCCCCTGAATTACCCCCTTCTCAGAGAAGAATAGGCTTCTACCCTTCACTTTGTGACAGTGATTCTCAGTGTTTTGTATATCCTAATTTTGCAATTCCTATGGGGTCTCTCTATTTCCCCTTCCTACTTCATTTTCCTCCCCCCTGCTTATTTCCACCCCAACAAAAGAGATAATGCATTGTAGAATTAGCAATTTTGCATGTGTCCCTATTCTGAGTCTCATTAGAGGTATTATTCGTCGCATTGGAGGGGTCGGACCAGGGATTTCTCATCGCTATTTCCCTATCTTAGTAGCTCCCCTGATTTTTACTTTTGACCTGTGGCCTTGATTAGGCTCAATTCAAGCCAGGCAAACCATAGCCTTTCTGCATGGTCCATGGTGGATATATGGTCCCCTCCCATGACAATAACTTCTTCCCTCGCATGCCATAGGCTCTACCCTACTGGAGAGATAGGTTTCATGCTCTATCCATTTTAGAAGTGCCATTGGGCGTCCCACCAGGCCACATTCCCTCGGTCCCTATCTACCCAGATATACATTGTGTTTTTCCCGAGCCCCCCCGTCCCCCCGACTACATTCCAGTCCAAAACACTCTAGGCGATCAAGCTAGTTTCCTGGGCAAAACAGGTCTCAACTCGTTCTAAGTCTTGAATTCCCTCAACCATTAACCCATATTCCTCTATAAGATTCATTTTTGCTATGCAATTAAGAATGGGTACCAATGTAACATACCAATTCTTATCGACGAGGCCCAGTTGTAGCTCGATGTCCTCCATCCTGCTTCCACCACCACCTTCTGCAGCACGTTCTTCCTCCTCCCTCTACATGTAACTGCCTTCTCCTATGACTGCCTTAGCTTCTTGTTTCTCTATCTAGTAGCCCTGCATAATGTCTTAGTGGCCCTCCATGTGCCCTCGTCCTCTTTTCGCCGCCCCTTCCCTCATTTGGTTTACTTGTGATGGGGTTTCCCTAACCCTGCCATAATCAACTTCCATTACTCTACTCGTGCTACTCGCTGGTCATACCGTGGGTTTCCTCCATTCTTCTTGCTACTTGCCATCTATTGTCTGCCCACTGTTGCACTTGACACTGGAGCTATGTCCCTTTCCTCCATCGTCAGCCACAACTGCATTAACCGAGTAGTATCTGGTGCCCTATCCTATCCTTCTTGCTACCCCACCTACATTCGTGTCCTCACACCATCCAATACTCCCTTTGTCCTTTGGGCCAGCTAGGTGGCTACTATCACCTCTGCCCCCCATACCCTTTGGCCCACCTCGACTTTCATCTCCAGTTAGTACCTACCACACCTCGATCGAGGGTTAATTCTTTAGATATTAAAAATTAGCCTAGATTCATCTTAACTCTGGGTTTATCAAGCGTTGAGAGGGATCAAAACTCTTAAAGTGAAAACCTCTTTTCCTATTTCAAAACATGAAGAAATGTTTGCACCTAGAGAAATTTGATCCCTCTCGGAGCTTCATAGATCTAAAATTAAGATGGATCTAGTCTAGTTTAAATATCAATTTTAGTTTTTTAGTTTAATTTAATTTTTATATAATTTGAGTGAGCCAAAATGTTCTAATTAATATACATACATACATACATACATACGTACATACGTACATACATACATACATACATACATATATATAGTATGTAATTTGATGCACTCAAAATCTTTAGATAACATAGTATAAGTAGACATTACAACAACTCTTCCATACTCTAGTGGAGAGTGTCTCATGGCCCAAAAATGTAATAGAATTTAATTAAAAAAATTATTTATAAATATTTTGATTGTGAAATGAGTATGGATTTTTGGCATGTGGTATTGATGAGTCATGGCACTCGCGATGGTATGGTATGGTTAATAATATCCATGGTAAAGTAGGGTGAGTATCCATGTTTAAAAGTCTTGTTAATTGTAAATGAGGGATGGTTTTTAGGCTTGCGGTATTCATGAGGAATAGTATTGGCCCATAATATTGTATGGTTAATGATATACATGGTAAAGTGGTGGTCAGTATCCATGGTTAAAAATCTTGTTGAGCCTCAGAGGCTGATTCTAAATTTGATATGAAAATTGACCCATGAGAAGGATTTTGAAATTCTTTTCATTTCCACACTATTAATGCTTGCAACAACCTAGGGATGAAGCATAGTTCGTTCCATTATATAGATAAACTTAGAACAACACTAAAATAATACAGCTTTCATTTTCATCAATTTAGACTAAGTAATATCTAAATGAATGGGTTAAAATAGCTCTAACGTTACAAAATATCATGCGTTCTCATGGTCGCATAGTTGGAAAAGATCCATTCATATATTAAGGAGTTTGACAATGCAGGAAAAAGCTAGGGAGGTAAGTTAATTTCCTTGAATTTAATATTTTTTATATTAAGTTTTTATTTACATATTCAATTCTCTATCATGAGTTAAAAAAATTATATCTCAATTTCTATAAAAAAAAATTATAAAATATTTTCATTGAAGAAAGAAGTGATAGAGGTAAGTAAAATTAATTGTGTTAGAGTTAGTATTTGCATAATGCCATCAGTGATCAAAATTTCTCTTTTCATATTCATATTAGGGTCTAGCTCAGAAATGTTTGTCATTACACCTAGGTCCTCATTCAAAAATGTAGTCAGTGATGGTAGCCCTAGTCAAAAACCTCACTCTCCCTCAAAAATAAATATTTGTTGGCCCACCTTCTTGTGTCTTAACTGAGCATACATTGATCATAAAAGCTCATTTCATCATGTTTTGTGTCAGTCATGTCCACAAGGAGTCTCATCATTCAAGGTCCCACTAGGTCACTAGGTTTCATTCTTTCAAGGTCCAATAATACTTCGTTTCACTACATAAAGCTAGAAAAAGAAATGAGAGAGAAAAATAATATCCTTTTTTCATTTAAAGAGGATTGGAAAACTTGTAACTATGGTTGCCCAAGTTCTAATTTTTGAAGAAAATTGAAGTGTAAAGAGATATTAGTAAGAATTTCTAAAAGGAGAAGTGAAACATTAGAAAGTGGTTTCTAAAGCTAAAGATCAAATTCACTCAAATATAAAGTTCGTCCTAACATATAACTTAACTCCATTTGCCACTTATCATTTCTTGAGAAACCTCGAGAGACCATTTTTCACAATTCTTGGAAAAATTAGTAAAACAAAGAAAGCATTGATCATTGTCCTCAGGCATTGTGTGTTCTCTTTAGGCACTTCACACTTGCGAGGCACTTCTCACTTGCCACAGGCATTTTGTGTTCCCTTTAGGCATTGTGCATTTTCTAGTGGTGTTGCACACTTACCACATGCATTGTGCATTTGTCCAGGAAAGCTAGAATCGCCTCCTCGACTCCACCAAAGTTGAATTCAACCTCCCATAAGTAACAAGTGAAGATTACATGTTTCTTCCTCCTAAAATCATTCTCATGGTGTTTTGGAAGTTTGTTGAAGATTTGGTGTTATTTTCACATCTAAACCCTAGTATCTCCCTAAAAACTACCCTTGCACTCTCAATTCCTAAATTTTAACTCCTCTACACTTTCATACACCCTCTACACCTTCATTCCCTTTCCCTAAATGCTTTTATCCCAATACTCTCTAAACCTTTCTCACAAAAACCTAAGTCCTAGGTGCTACAACTACCTAGGATCCCAAACCCCCTACATTGCAAACAATTTCCCCATCCCCAAAAATCTATCGTATTAATACCCCATATCCTCCTCCATTACATACATCCCTTCAACCATATCCTTCATATTTCCCTTCCCATTCCCAACTCCCAAAAAATCACATTCCAACAGCCTTATACCTCGCTAGGGTTTGATATTAAAACAGCATGTCAGAAGAGGAATACAAACCATATAGTTAGGAAGAAGAAAAAGAGGCCAAGAAAACACACAAAGGCGGCAGAATACTTAGATTTGAGCGAGTAGATCTGAGGGAATTCTTGGCATCTCCTATGGTTGTGACATCCTTCAAATATCTAGGCTATTATGATATCTGTGAGAAAATTCAGGCAGTTCAACACCATCTTATGTTGACTAGACTCTTCATATCCAAACTCCAAGACAACTAAGTCACTTTAGCAAATGTTGCTTTTACTAGATATACTGCCATTATATCAGTTACCACTGGAATCCCATATGTTGGGGAGAAATGGTTTAAACAAGGTGAGTCGGAGAGACATTTTTATGAGCCTTTCATAAAACCAAGGTACCAAACTGAAATAAAGGGCTATTTTCCTTTTTCTCACCTACTAGATAGATATGCTCTAATGACGAAAATTATCATGAAATACTTTTCATGTGAAGGTAGATTTTTTAGGATTTATTCCTATCACATCTAGATTTTAATGCATTTCACTAGGGTAAAAATGCTCAATATACCCTACTATCTTTTCTAGATCATTGATAAGACGACCTATATTATCTAGAAAAGAGACTATGAACATAAAATGAATTTTTTTTCATCATTCCCTCACTGAAATCATAGTCCTTTATCATCTCAAAGAGCTCAACATTGCATGGAGTACCTTCATAGCTGGTCCCATATTCATTGATTCATCTATTTAGAATGTTCAAAGTATCCCTTAATCATCTCATCCTTCCACCTCCATTCCTCCATCCCAACCCATAGGTCATTCATCATCATCTCATAATTCACCCTCACCATCACCTCCATCATCACCATTTCATGAGAATATTCAATCACTTAACAAAGATGAAACCAAAGAAGAGGAGTAGATTGGACAAGTTGAGGTCATCAAGCCTAAAGGGACGATTTTGGAATTTTGACACACACTTATTAGAGAGGCCATAGGCAACTATTTTCTCCACGGATTGTGGGAGGGGCCTTTCCTTCTTCTTCATAAAAGCATGTACATAAGGGAAAGGAAAAGATGACAGAGACATAGATTCATCATGAGGAGGAGGACCTCCATGAGATAGAGTAGGATTTTGGCTTGGTTGACCTAGGTGAGCATGATGATTGTGAGAGCACAAGCATTGTCATCAAAGAAAAAATACACTCATTAGGGAGCTTGAGATCAACCTAGACAAGTCAAAATACATCATCTCATATTATGAGCAGGAGAATAAGCAGCTTCAATCCAAACATGATGTTATGGAGATTCAACTCATTAAGGCAGAGAGGGAAGTAATGAAAGCCAAGGCATTTCTTGATGAGGCCTATGACAGGCATGGAGAACCTGAAGAAGAGAAATAACCTAGAAAAAGACTTAGAACTAGAGGGATAAAAAGAGCTCTAGAACTACAGAAACAAAAGGAGGTTGAGCTTGATAATGAGCTCACATGGAATGAGAAGTTATCCATCATTATTAATGAGAACCCAGAGCATTGGCTTGATAATATCAATCAAAATTTAGAGAAGCTCGTAGACAAAGCTAATCAGAAAAACGAAATTTAGAAAAAGATGACAAAACACTATGCTAACAGAGGAAGGAATGCAAGGGCAAAACTCAAGGCTGCAAAGGAAAAAATTGAAGCCCTACTTCACCAAAAATAGAAGGATAAGCTTGACATACTTGGAAAGGATTCACTCCAAGCCTAGCTACACCAAACATCATCTCCTTGAAAAATTTTGAATCCTCTTGGCACATTTTAGGAAATATATATTTTCTGTATTTTGTGGGCAACTTAAATATTAGATGCATGGTCAAACGCACAATGCCTGCAATTTTTTGGGACAACTTTTGGAGAAATGGAGAGAACCACTGGATTCATCATGACACATACATCTAGGAAAACCATGTTTCTAGCCCTAGTTTGCAAAACTCGCAGATGAAAAGGGAAGTAAACTAGCAAAAATCACGTTTCTACCCTCTTTTTTAGCTAGGCACTACGCACTTGACCAGGCTTGGGTGAATGATGTTTTGGAGGGTCAAATCAAGTCCATTTTAAAAAGTAAAGGCATATTTCAAAACTAGACATGGTACGCTTTATAATGAGTTATCCTGGGCTCAATTTGGACACTAGGAAGGCAGTAAAACGTTGGTCTAAAGATGGTATTTTGCGCTCAATGCTATGAGGGTGCACTTGAAAAAAAGATGGCAGACTTGACAATTTGCCTTATTTTTCACTGTTCTTCTCCAAATTTGATTTTCACTTATGGGAATCAACTTTTTAATGATGTAGTTGATATGGTAAATGTAATTATGGCTTTTTACTATTACCTAGGGGTAAATACATTAGGTAAATGGAGTTCATGAGGACAAATGAATCAGTTTTAATGTAATTAGGGAGGAGTTACTTAGAGCTCCCTACACTCTAGGTATCAGTTCAGAATTTTGTGGATCTCTTCCTCAAATAAGGGATTCGACCCTTGAGGATGAGAGAAGGTTGTTTTGATGTCTATATCCTCCCTTTCTTCACTCTTTTCAGAGGTTAGACTGAGTTGGATGTTGTACTAGTGATCAAAGACACTATTGTATTACATTTTGGCCAGTTTTAATAGATGAGTTGGTGCTATTTCTTTGGGACACATGTGGTATGGATGTTTAGCATTGTTTCTTCTCTGTTATCAATTCTATGAATGTTTTTTAAGCTCATAAACCATTTCACGTCTTTTATATGGTAATTCTCAAGTTGATAGGAAAAATACATGTTTGTTCATGCTCTGTTTTGAGAAAGTTATCATAATTTGTCAATGTTTTCTTCAGTTTAGGAAGAATACATATCCTATGCTCTTCCTAACTCCTCATTAGTCTTAAAACATCTCACCAAACCACCTCTTAAGTGCTAAGCCTCCTGCCTACCTTGCCCCTTTGAATGTCTGCAATCATATCTGATTTTCCCTCACCTACCCTCTTTGACCTAATATCCTCGTTGAGCAATAACCCAATCAAATCAAATCAAAACAACACTCTACACTTTATACCTAGCCTAAAACTCTAATCCATCCAGCCCTCCTGGATATGATTCTTTGGAGAGATCCCTCTCCGGCTTGGTAGGCCTGGCTACCAAGTCAAAAGGTTGGTTTGTGGTTACCTCAACTGGACTCTTCCTCAACCTTGGAGATCCAGAGAAGTGATAACAAATTGAAAATAGAAATCTATTGTATTAATATTTCATTCAATCATATAGTCAATACTTAGAAATGGGTTGAAACATCTAACATGAAGTATTGATTTCATATTAAAATATCATGATATAGGATGTTTTCCATAGTACAATCTTCACAAAACATTTTTTTTATATTAATTTTATTTGTTTGAGATATAAAAGCATTCTGTTTTAGATATCCATTCAAAAATGTAATTTCTACATCTAGTTGATGGCCTTTCCAACTATTCTGAGCCGCGAAGGTAAAAAGTGTTCGGATGGTAGCCCATTTTTCTAGGGGGAAAATTCTCCTCATAATCGATGCCTTCCTTCTGTGCAAAACCTTTTTTCACAATCCTGGATTTGTGCTTGTAAAGTGAGCCATCTGATTTAAACATGTTTTTGAATACTCACTTGTAGCCTATTAGAATGGCTCCTAAAGGACGATCAACCAACTTCTAGGTGCCACTCTTTATCAAAGAATCATATCCTTTTTTCATTGATTCTTTTTGTTTGTCATGAGAAGTGACGTCTTCAAAGGAAGTTGGTTCAAAATTTATAGAAAAATTCAGTTCACAATCATAATAAAAATCCTTATCAACTAGTGAATCAGGATTGTCTACATAACCTTCATTCTATTGGGTTGAGCTTCTTCTTCCTATCCTTCCAATCTCATTAGGATGAGAATTTTCAAGTGTCTTTGTCAAGCATTTTGGATAGCCTTTTTGAGATGGCTCAAACTGCTCCATTGACTATGTTAGGGCTTTATTAAGATTTAGTCTCCCAATTCTATTAATCACGTCACTCAAATTGTCATCAGTCATTGGAGCTTCATGCGGGGGGGAGAGTTCTTTAGAAGAATATTGAATAGATTGATCTAGTATAGGAATCCCTCCTTTAAGATGTGGAATCTCATTATCAAATTCTTCAAAAGATTTTGCATGTCTGAATCTATCCAACAATCAAGTTGTCACTCAACAACATTGTTAGTCTTGGAAGAATCAAGGAATATCACATCTCTAGATATTATAAACTTTTTATTCACTTCATCGTTGTGATGTTATGATTTGGAGGTGTTTGAATACCCCAAGAAGATACATTTGTGACTGCTTGCACCGAGTTTATTTTTATGTTCCTTGGGTATCAACGCATAAGAGGTGGAACCAAAAACCCTGAGATGCCTCATCGAAGGAATGTGGCCATACCATATTTTATAGGGAGTCTTATTTTTTATAGCATTATATGGACACATATTCTTTATATAAACAAAAAATAGAAGTGCATCAGCCCAAAACATCAGTTTAACATTCTTGGAAAACATCATGGAACGTACCATATTTAAGATTGACTTGTTCATTCTTTTAACTACTCCATTCTGTTGGGGATTATAAGGCACACTTGTTTAATATTTGATCCCATGTTGGTGAAGATAGTTTTAAAATTCATTTGATGTATATTATTTTCCACTATCGGTACAAATAGATCTAATCTGAGATTTACATAATTTTCGATGCATGCATGAAAGCCCTTGAATGTTTCAAAAGCTTTAGATTTATTCTTCAATAAATAAACCCAACACATTATGGTGTAGTCATAAATAAATTTCATCATATATTTATTACCATTTTCATAAGGAACAGACGTTGGACCACATAAATTAGAATGAATGAGATCAAGTTTTATATGCGCTTGGGAATGAGAATAAAATATTGTTTGATGTGATTTCCTAAGATACAAGAATCACATTTCTCTAATACCATAACAAAATTTTTCTTCAACAAACGAAGGTTGTCATAGTTCAAGTGTGAAAAGCTAGCATGCCATAAAACACAGATGGAAATGTACCTTCATCATAGTGAGAAACGTATGAAAAGTTTTGTGTACGAGAAAATGTTCCTTGCATATTTAGAAGTCTTTATTTCTCTATCCTAGTCATGACAAGTGAGTGATCTGATGGATTTATGACCTCAACCTTTCCATCAAATATGTGAGTGGAGTGTCCTTGCTAGCGGATGTGAACCAAATATAGAAAGTTTATCCTCAACTCTCGTAGGTATAAAACATCATGTAGAGGAAAGTCTAGAATACTAGGTACTTTAAGCCTAATGGTGCCAAGTGTTTATGGCTTGATTTTTGACTTGTCTCGAAGTATATTGTTCCATCAACATTGTCAGTGAATTCTTCAAAGAATTCTCTCCTGAAGGTCATGTGGTAATTTTCTCCTGAATCCAACAACCAAGCATATTTCCATGAACTAAGTGAAGGATTGAATAAGTCTTCAGTTACTCCAATGTTGCAATGTGCCACAACAAAATGAGTAGACTCGAGTGCTTTACCCTTCCCTTTCTTAGTTGTTTAACCTTTTCCTTCATTTCTTTCCTACACAATTCTTTCCCAAGGAAGCTTGCATGTGGAAGCATCATTTCCATCTATATTGCATCATATGAAATGAAGATAATACCTTTCTCCATAGAAATGTTTGCCCCCTCTACCTCTAAAATGCTTCCTTCTTCTTCCTCTTGGGTCACATCTTCCTGTAAAATATTCTTGTGCACAATTCTTCTATTTTTTTGCATGGAACACAACTTATTCAGAAGGTTGAGGTGCTTTTCTCTTCCCAAAATGATTCTCTCTTTCATCAAACTTCTTTTAAAGGGATTAAAACTTAATCTCTTAAAGGTTTCTGTTTGCTTGGAATGACTCAAGATAATGTCAATACGTGAGATATAGTTCCTTCACATAAGTTATGAAAGGGATATATGTTTAAACACCAATGGATTTTATGTCATGCATAATGAATCTTACTTCTGATGCTAGGGCAAGAGGGTAATCATTTTTCAACTCAAGATTGAAAATTTTAATCATTAATTGGACAAGTTCAAGTTCAAAGTGTGGATCATACAATTCGTTCAATTTATTTAATGCTTCAAAAGCATTTGAAAATGGTGAAATATTATGAATCATATCTTCATTTAATGATGCTACAATAAAGGAATAGACCTTTTGGTTCTTGTTTCCCATATGGAAATCTCCTTATTTAAAGTAGGCTTTTTAGGTGCATTGTCTCCTTCTCCTTCACAAATTCCTTTCCAAAGATCATTGAAAATGAGGGTGTGTTTTATCTTCCTGGAACACTCATGATAGCTCTCTTCGCTAGTGATAACTGCTCCCACTATGGAGATGAGTGAATGCATCATAATATCATAAGGCTCAAAATACTTATAACAAGGTTTGATGTCTTCGTAAATTGATTAGTTATTTATTCAAAAAAGCATTCTTCAATTAAGAGTGTAAACCCTTGAAATTCCTCCAAACTCCATGGAATTTTGCTACAATATAATATATGGATTATTAAAAAGATAATTGAATACCACATATCATATTCACAAATAATATACCAAAATTTTAAAAAACCATCACTTTATATACCATGATCTTATAAAAATCACTCAACGCACTTTATATGTCACTTATACCACTCATGCTATTCATATGGTCATTAAAAAGGAGTTTGGCCCTTTAAAAATACATCATAAATGTGTATCACCAAGCATTCATGCCCAAGGCCTTATAAATAGATGCCATTCAACAAATTCTATATGTCATTCCAACAATCATTGACATATTCCCATCACCTATTATATACCATGAATTTTAAAATGAACTCAATGCATAAAGGTGACAACACATACCATATGGACTCCAATTTAGCATAAAGGAGTATCAAAACTCAATCTTAATATATCATAAGATATGCAAAGTTCAAATGTATGACACGCCATTTAAATATATGCATCATTAAAGAACATATAAATAACCATCCAAACTCGAGCTCACTGTATTCATGCTTAGATTATTCGATGATACACCTAAAGTTATATAGTGCTTATTACCAACACACTGTTGTAACAATCATACTTCAACGTAGGGTATGCACCATATTTATACCTCAATGCTTTTATAATGACCTTGAAAACATTTCAATGCCATTGTATATAGACTTCACAAAAGGAATTAATGCAGAGGAGCTTACCAATGCATACCATGTACAACCAACGACACTTGAACATGGTCATCACATAAATAATTCAATGCCAAAATCCAATGCTCAAATCTACCATATCACCACTGCACCTGTAACACCCTACTTTGACATCTAGCCAAAGAACCAGCCAACTGGGGTAAACATGTCATGAGAAGTTACTGTAATGTGTCAATTAAGGAAGTGGAACTGGTGGAACCTGTCACACACACCTTCCACATCAGCAAAATCACTCCGAGGAGCCATCCAAATAACTTAGTTAACCAACCCTTGAGACCAACTAAACTTTTAGTGCATCACACCCCTAGATGCTACCTTGATATGGACAAGGTTTCATTTGGGAGGCTCCAGAAGCTCCCAGAACAAGGGAAAGGGAGCTTCTGGGGACTATTTTCCCCAATGCTTTGCATGTGACTCCGACATTTGTGCCACTTTTTTAGGCTTAGAGCACGGGTCATTACCTAGAACTCAATGTCACCTTCAAAAATGAAATTTCACAATAGATCAATGATACATTTGCAAAAACATCTACAAGGACTGGACTGGACAAATACTAGCCATGACATCCATTTCGTCAAACATGTCACAAACATGAAAGCTATAGGTCTTAATAGTAGAACTAAGCATACAGGTGTCATAATTATTTTAGAATCGCTAAGAAGCATTGATGCCTCAAAACATAAGTCGTAATTCCATATATTAGGGCATAGATACATTGTTTATTAATTTACAAATAAAACATGATATGATCGAAACATCACGACAGTCATAAAAATCCTTCATAACTAACATATAAACATACGAGATGCTAAGCATATAACATCCATATAAGTCACATAACAATAAATATATTTACCCATAACATACCAAGGAGAAAGATAGTTCTAATTTATGATTGCATAGGGTGACCAGGTATGGGACTTCCACGAACCACCCGACCATAGACTAGGCTTAACCAAATATTTCTTTCAACCAGTCACCCTCATACAATATTCTAAGCATGAATGTGGGATATCATTAAACAAATCCATAAAAACCAAATGAGGGCTTCCATAGGCTAAACAACCTCAAATCTCAACCATTGATTCCACCTCATGGTCAGACATTACCAACTGCCATTTCTTCCAACTCAACTTCCAAGAATAGTAACTCAACCCATAGTAGCCACAAAGCTTCTAAAGTGTTTTTCCACACAACGGTATTAGGACTAGTAACTCAACCCATACCTACCATTGGGCTTCTAGAGCATGTTTCCAACCAAGGCTTCTAGTACTAGTAACTCACCCACAAAGGGATTTTAGAGCATTTTTCCAACAAAGGCTTCCAAGACTACTAACTCAACCCATTTTGTTACAAGTGTTCCAGAGCATTTGTCCAACCAAGGATTTGAGGACTAGTAACTAAACCTAAGTTGTTACAGGGATTCCATAGCGTTTGTGAAACCAAGGCTTCCAAGACCTAATAAATCAGCCCATAACCAAAGGCACAAGAAAACCAACCAAGAAACAAAAGTAAAACCCACAACACCATGAATAGAAAATACATGGAAATGCTAGGCAAACACACTGCTAACTGAGGCAATACTCCATGCCAATGATAGATCATGACCAATAAACCACACGCATATGCCATGCATACAACAACTAGTGGGGAAAGCAAGCATGCAACTCGGTATTTGCAAGAAAAACTTGTTGTAGTTTCAGATCTCGATATCCTCTTGCGCTTTCCTACACTTCCTTCTCCTTCTTTCTCCAATCATCTAATTATGCCACACTTTCCAAGAGTGCTCTAAGAAAACTCTGAGCGTCCAAGAGTTACCAGGGAATTTGGTCACCCCCTTCTATGCAGTCACACACTGTCTAAGTTCCGTTGAAACCCTCATCCTAGGAAGTCCATCCCTCAAAATTGTTTCCTCGCACTGAAAGGTCCATAATCCAAGGCATATCCCTTCCTCAAACCACCATACTCATCACAACATGCTCATGGAAACCAATGGAACCTATTGGGTACTAGTATCCTGTTGGGTCTTGAAAATGTCATTCATTTCCATTACACTTTCACTATTATGTTCATTATATCACCTCCATTTCACTTCCATTTCACTACTATGTCACCACATTCATCCCACTTTAATTATCATTGGGCCACATTTATATTTTTCCAATATTTATTAATTCTAAGCTTTTTAAGTGAATTTGTTGTTAAAAATTAGAAAATAATGTGCATATGCTTATACCTAACAAGTGGGTTGAGATTGTTGACATGGGTAGGTCAAGAGGAGGCTTCTAGAAGACCTTTATGTGACACTCTAAGGCCAAATTCGAATTTGAGTGGAAATAATCATGGGATCATAAGGATATGTGTCACATCTCCTAATTGTACTGAAACTCTAAGAAGACATGTGTCCTATTAGTTCCTATTTTGATTACGACTCTAGAGGTATATGGAGAGATTCATGGGCTCTCATTAATGAGATGGCTTCTCATCCTTTTGTATAAATAGGAGATCTTTCTCCTTCATTTGTTAGTTTTTAGCTTGTGAGTCTTAACTTATCTTGGAGTTTATAGTTCTTCCTTGATGGCTTTTGAAAGCTTTGAAGAATTTTGTTGTACTTTGTAATTTTGAAGAATTTGAATAAAACTTTGATGTTCTCAACATGGAAGGAGATGTGAAGTAGATGTTATGGAGCACATTAGAATGTAAGTTAGAGTAGATTTCATTTTGTAATTTTTCTTTGGTTTCATTCATGTATGTCATTTTATTGCTTTCAAGTTTGATAGTTTATATTTTCCATTCATGCAATTTTAATTCATCTAAGTGTGTTCAACCAGCTGATTGTAGATTAGTTTTTCTTTACATGTTTTTGCATCAAATAGTGACATGAGATTTGCCTCTCTACTGACTTTTTTTTTTAGCTTTTCAATTTTAGTTATGCTTTGATTTTAGTCTTATTCAATTGCTTTGTTAGTTAGTTTAGATATCAAATTCTTCATATCATTGACGTTATCTTCTAAAGCCATAGCTTAACCCCGAAAAGACTACTTGGCGAGCTATCAGACTATGAATGATGAGATTTGATTTTAGTTTTATTTTTCTGTAGTTGGATATCGAATTCCTCATATCATTGACGTTATCTCCTAAAGCCATAGCTTAACCCCGAAAAGACTACTTGGCGAGCTATCGGACAATGAATGATGTGATTTGATTTTGGTTTTAATTTTCTGCAATCAGATATCAATTCCTCATGTTATTGACGTTATCTCCTAAATCCATAGCTTAACATCAAAAAGACTACTTGGCAAGCTATCAGACTATAAATTAAGTGCATTGGTTTTACTTTTATTAGTTTGCAGTTTTTGATTTGTTTGAGTGAAATAGCTTAACTTTTATTTCTATATTTAGATAAACAACAAAGATAGTGATTTCATGATCAGTAGTTGATCATTTGTTTGATTTGAATAGCAGCACATTTCCATTCTTGTTTAAGTACTAATTTCATCACTAGTATGTTTTTAGATCTTTTGAAGTTCTAAGTTTTGGAAGTTACTATAAGGGACATAAACCTTGTCTTGAAATCTACATCCATACTTGACCTTTAAAAGTATTCTTAAGACCTTAGAATAGGATTTCCATTTGCATTAGACACTTAGGAGATCAACAAGAACAAAACCCCAAAAACAACATAAACTATAAAACAACAAAGTAAGAAAAATGTTAACTAAGCACATATGGTGCACCATACTTCATCAGTTTACAATACCCGGATTGATAATTTATGTAGAGAAATTTAGGACATACTAAATTGACTAAACATTTTGGCGTTGTTGCTAGGGAAGGGTAATTAGGAGACCTTATTTCTTGCATATAAAAAAAATTAATAATTCTTGAGTATGCTCTCCTCTTGCACTTTGTGTGAATTAGGAGACCTTATTTCTTACATATAAAAAAAATTTAATAATTCTTGAGTATTCTCTCCTCTTGCACTTTGTGTGATCTGGAGGATCAGAAAAGGAATTGTTATAAAAAATTAATAATTCTTCAGTATGCTCTCCTCATGCACTTTGTGTGATCTAAAGGATCAGAAAAAGTATTTTTATGTTTAAAAAACAAAAGGAGAGAGAAAGGGAACAAAATAAATTTCATCATTTCATTTGATTAAAAATAAAAAAAATCCAACTACTTTGATAGGTTCAAATTGTCCAAGGTTGACTGGTTATGGTCTGTAGTGGTCCTCAAAACACTATGTCCTGTTTTAATAAGATTTTGCAACTTAGCTACAGAATGCAGCCTGATTCTGTAGCTAATTGTGAATTATGTAACTAATTTCAAGGTTTAGTAGGTTACAGGCATCCAATGAAGAAACTAACCACATGGGCATCTCTAGGATCATCCCAACATGGATCCTATCCTAGTCACCCAGCCTAGATTGATAAAACAATTAGCTTAAGACCTCAATCAAAATCCTGTTTTTAGCATTTTTTACTTGAAGTCTTTGCTGCCTGAAATTGAAAATCATTAATCCTTCTTATAAATTTTACAATTTCAGAGAGAAAAAAGAAACAATCTATTACTATCTTCAATCCTAGCTTTCAATGTGGCCTCAATAGAAAATCTGCATCCCTGTTCAAGATTTGGCCTGAAACAAACCTCCAAAATCATAAAAAAAAATGCATTTAGAAGTGAGTTTATATCATAACGATGGTGGAATATGGATTGGAAGCTTACATAGTCTAATCGCAAGATCTGATCCCAAACAAAATCCATGACTTTGAAATCAAGATAGAGTGCTGGCAACCACAACCTTCAGATGTTGAAGAGATCTTGCTAGCGACCAAATTCCAAATTGCAAATAGGGAAGTTTAAATTCTAGAGAACATGGGCTACTTAAATAAGGGAAAACAAATTTGTTTTAAGAAAGAATAATGAAGATGCGAAGATGATAGAATTGTGAGATGTCTTTTGCAATCTTCCATTGTCTAATTCAAGCTCTAAAGGTTGTAGGGAACTGCAGGCTGATGGCAGGTCTTCAAGTTGCACTGAAGGAAGAGCAAGAAGGCATATTTTTGCTGAAGAAATCGAAGAAGATACTGAGAAATGGTTACATCTGTCTGTGCTGTGATCACATTTAAAAAAAAATTGAAATCAAGTTTACAGAGGCTGTAGTTCACGAAAACGTAAAACACAAAAAAACGTCAAACTTTGAATGCATGATCTGGCAAAACGGAGGCAAATTTGGAAAAAATAAAACATGGGTTTTTTCGGCTGTAGGGTCAATTATATAAATCAAAAATGGTTTTAAGAAATTCATGGCGCTTTGACAGAATTTCTTGGTTCTCTGAAGCCTCTTTTTGCTTGTCACGTGAAGAAAAATGAATTCTAATTAATGAACAAGCTGTGATTTAATTCGGCATGCCTGAGGAAGGGAATTCTAATTAGGAATCAACTGTGTGTTGGCATCTAAAACTTGATTACATGCCTCCCATATTTAATAAACTCATACTTCATCACACCTGTCACACGTGTCTGAATCAAATACGACTCTTCCCAAATGATCTGTTTAACGGCTATAGCTATGATGCTCGATGTATTTACTCACTAATATATGAAGGGCATAAGAGTCATTTGCAGGCTTAGGATATGTCTTATTATATGTTGCTGAGATTAATATTTTTGACCATTAGGGCCACGCTGCAAAACTCTGCATTGTTTTTCTATCCACTCTTCGCAGCATGACAATGGCAATCATGTGCTATCGGCAATTCTTTCCAACCCCGTATGATTTAGATGGTACTTTCAATTTCTCGCTGGTGAAAATGTGAATGAGGTAGAAAAAATTGGCCAATTCGGATGATCGACCATATTTTACAATGGACAGGGCACAAACAATAGAAAATAATAGCATTAAAGCAAAGGGAAATGGGTTGTTTTATGATTTAGAAACTAGGAGTGGAGGTTTTATCATGATGTGCCTTCAGTTGTTTATAAAACTATAAGTTGAAGCTTTGTTGCTCATTTTCCCTAGAAATCTTGTGTATTTCAGAAGTCTGATATAACTGCTACAACAGGGTAATCTTCAAAGTTTGGTCTTGAAATAAGTTATGATAATCCTAATACACTTAAAGACTCAATAAGTATTATCTTGTTTGTTTTTCAAGTGAGATTTTGGGACTGTTTGCATGCTAATTGTGGGCTGATCTGAATCATATCAAAGTCTGGTGCATTATAATTGTATCTTGAAATCATTGGTTTTTGTTTGATCTTGAAAATAATCTATCATTCCTGCATACTAGCTCTTTCATGCTTGCACTCTTGCATAAGCATCTTTCTGATAGTCGAAGTGCTCTAAAATTGTTCCCATGCCTAATTGCTAAGTAACTAAAAGATTGAATTCATCTTCAAGGTTTATGATTCAGATGGCAGTGAGAAAGTGGCACTTCGGGTATATCTCAAAAAAACAAAATGAGCAGCATAAGAGTTGGTACCTTGATATTCCATTTCCATTGCTGAAACTATTTTGATCCATATGCCACTACCATTCATAGAGTTCCTACATGCATACAATGAAGAAAATAACTTAAATTAGAAAACTGATGGTTGACTCTCTTTTAGCTATGGAATGCAGCCTGATTCCACAACTAACTGGCAATTTCGCAACCATTTTATTACTTCTATAGGTTATAGGTGTCAAGATATGAAACAAACCACATGTGTAGTTGGGGAAATGTTAGTACATGGATGGTGTCCTATTCATTTGATCCAAGTTGATGAAAAAGACCCTCGTCAAAGGGAAGTCAAAGTGTGCGTTATCACTATGTCGCCACACTAAGTTGCCACACTAAGTCGCCGCATGTCAAGACAAAAAAAATAATAATTTTGAATCAATGAAATGAATAAGTTATTTGCTCACTTTTTTGAAGATATTATTTAATTTTGGACTGATGATGACAGATGAATAGCTAAATTTTTATTCAAGATTTTTAGCTACAGAAACTGTGCACATTCCACAACTAAAGTTCAATTCCACAGATGTTCTCCAATTCCGCAACTAAAAAACCTCGTTGTTCAAATCAACCTAACTTTCTCATACAAAGTCAGATTTTGATGATTCAAGTATCGTTGGAAAGATGTCAACAAGATCTACACAAAGAGAAATCCATCATTAGAGTTTGAAATGGCAAATAATGGAATAAATTGTTGAAAATGAGCAACATTCAACTTGGGGCACCAATTCCAAAGAAGGTGTAAATTCTTTTGATTTTTCCTTTGAGAACTTTTTTTGTTAATACAAATTATTAGTCTTGTGTGTAAATATCATAACTGGAGAGATTGATCACCTCTCTCCTTTGATAATCTTACATTCCATTGCAGAAGAAGTATTAGTTTTTTTTTGCAGGTTCCAGGAGGAAAGACAAATGACTACAAGAGAATGTGTCTCTCTAAGAGACCAATTTGTTTCATAAGAGGATGATCAGCGAAAAAGAGGAAATATGCTGATGCAAAATTAGATCCAAACACTTGAGAAACTTTCAGATACTATTGTCTCCATCACATCCATACCTCATAAAAAACCATTCACCTTATTTCACTGCATATTTTCCATTTACATTCGCATACATTTTCCAGCTCTTTTTCTCCATTCATAACCGACAAATAAAAGCAAGAGGCTCATTCACATGCTTATTGACTATTGCCATTTCTACTCTCCATTGCCATATTCCATTTTCATCTTCCCTTTCCTATCATTTTCATTCCACAAATAAGCCCTGCTTCAATGCAAATTATTGAGTCCATAGTCCTTTGAGTCTAAGTTCGTTGTAAAAACACCTTGAGGCTTGCATGCCTTAATAGCAAGTCCTCATGCTGACAAACAATGGGAATACATTAATGTACCTTGTTCATCAGATGTTCTAGGTGACTCGACATTGACAAATTCATTCGTAGCTAGCAGGATGTGTTTGGGCATCTTGACTATCATTGTCATCAATGGTGAGAGTTCTCTTGTTGACTACTGGCATCCATTAATGTCACTAAGTCGAAAATTTCCTACTATGTTCGACATCAGAATATATTTTCACATAGTACGAATTGTGCCAATGAGTTTTGAAGACATGAAGACTATTATTTTTAGCATTTTGGAGCAGATTCAACAAGTTTTAGTAGAAGCAATAAAAAGTCATCTTGACTCTTCTTCTTCAGCCACTTGAAGAAGAATATGATTAGAATTTTTCAGCCACCACACATACAACTCATCTATTCCAAAGGGTAAGTGAAGGTACATCATTTTCTAACTTTTGACCATAGAATTTCATAAAAAGATAGAATGATAATTGTTGGAAAAACATTTCTCTTCCTCATTTCATAAAAATTGCCAATACCATCAGTTTGTGGGGGAATACATTCATCTTCATATCTTGCCATGTCCATATCATACTCAGGAGTCCACATAATTTCAACATATATTAACTATTACATTGTTATTATGAGCATACAAAGGCTTTTCAAAAAGTGCTTAAAGGATAAATTGGATACAAACAAAATCATAGTTGTGACAAAAGAACCAACCATCATGTAATCCAATAAAGATATACTCTGCAACAATAATCAAAATATCATTATGCAAAGTTCAAAGATCAAAATAGAATGCAACAGCAAAAAAATGGTTGTAACACAAGAACCAACCATGTTGCAATTCAAGTAAAGCTCTTTGCAGAAAAATATGAAGTTATCAAATGATATCATGCAAGGTTAAGCCAAGGATCAAGGATCAAAAGAGTTAATGTAATATATATTGCATGAGGACATGCAATAGCTTCAGTTGGGGGGTATTTTGAGTCTTGAAAATGTCATTCATTTGAATTAAATTTTCACTATTATGTCCATTATATCACCTCCATTTCACTTCCATTTCACTACTATGTCACCACATTCATCCCACTTTCATTATCATTGGGCCACATTTATGTTTTTCCAATATTTAT